>JAIPRM010012127.1:0-12343 GCA_025469315.1 Stegophylla sp. TES_Ste_2020 | reverse complement strand
GTTCAGAATCGTTTTACTGAAGAAATGATTTATCGTTTCTTTAAAATTTAATACGCCCGTCAAGAGAATACCACCCGTCGTGCGAAGTACACCCATCGTGCGAAGTATGTCCGGTTTTTTTTTTCTTTTCTTTTTTTTTTTATTACGTAGTTTATATACGTATAACTGGCGATCGTTTAACGCAAATGTTTTGAACGACGTCAAATTCTTTTTTTTTTTTTAATTATTGTTAAATGCTGAAGAGCTAAATTAATAAATTCGAAAAAAGCCTTACTTCTTTAGCGTTTCTTTTTTGAAAAAACACATTGAGACGAACGTGGATTTTTGTTTCTTGCATTTGCAGCACATTCCGCGCAATCCAGGTGTTTTGCTATATCGTATCATGCCCAACTTCGGTGAACACAGCCATCCGGTTTTTTCTCGGCACTTGACGCAAAACGTGAACTTGTAGTTGCTGTTAGACATGATGACGTTTTATTCTGGATAAATTCGGTTAATAATAGACAGCTAAAAAAAACAAAAGAAAACAGAAAAAAAAACGGGTATTTAACAAAGTGTTGAAACGGGAACTCGCATAATCGTTTAGTACCGTTTAGACGAGACTCGAGAATAGTAATAATAATTATTGACGGACTGGCGTCGAAACGTATTCGGATGATATTATGACAATGACTGAAAGTTCTTATTCGTATATTAATGTTTATTTTACAGAGTTACTCTTTCCATACATCAATATTTTGTTTTCAAAGAGGCCAGCAATACATAACAGATATTATTGCAATTTTTAATATTACGGCCAGACGTATTTATTTTAAATTATTTTCGCCGTTGTTTTAGAACGTGATATTTTAATTTTCAATTTAACGCGACGGTCTAACGGGTCCCTGTTATTTAATAGCAGTGTTTTTTAATAATGCGTTTGATTATAGGAACTTATAATAACTGGAATGCCGACTGGCGTTAATAAATAAATAAATAAATAAATGTTGAACTAAAAATTATTTTATTACATACAAAATTTACAAAAAACGAAAATTGATTTCCATATATTTACATATACCTAATGAATACTCCATAATTTCAAATTACAATAAAATATAAACATCATAATAAAATGAAATATAAAGCAACTCTACTTATCGTAAATCAACATTTATCCACTATTACATAATTTGTACTAATGTTTATCGTGGCACCCTTGGTCAGTCACGGTTAAAAAAAGTGCAAAATATTTAAGCTTACCAAGTAAGATCCGAACCCGGTACCGTCGTATTTTAATACTAACGCGTTAACCACTGCGCCACACTAATAGTACTGGATACTAAAAAAAGTATGTACTTCGTCCGTCAGGGTGTTCTTCACTCCTCGAGTGGGATATTCTTGATTGGTGTATTGAATTTTAAAGAAACGATAAATCATTTCTTCAATAAAACGATTCTGAACGAAGCTTCAGACAATATACAATATTATAATAGTCAGTTAGATATGTTTAGCAAATAACTACTGTTATTTAATAGTGTTGGGTGAATGGTGTATTTTATATAATTTTTTCTAGTCAAGTCGAGTAGCAACGTTGAATACTCGAATACTGTGTGTGTTTGTATTGTCTGTGCGCCGAATCCGACGCAACATAATAATATACAATATACATGGCAGTCCGTGTAATCTGTGATAACTGATAAAGCGTCGCGACCTTGAGAAATGTATTTAAGCGGCAGTCAAGAAGCCATACCGCAATTACTAGCTTGTATCGTATTAAATTTAGCGTCGAAAAATAAATAAGATAAGATAAGCGAATAACAATACCTAACTTTTAGTAAATACTATTAGATGAGAATACGGGACTCTCGTGGAAATTTCTGGCGACGCTGTAACGCTCAATTCACTATGGGTTGCCTATTCAAGCCCCTTATTTCATATGTTTTTGTGATACAATAATAATTGTAATAACTGATGATAATATAATATATTATTTATTTTTTTTTAATTTGTACCTAATTACAAATCTTATTTTAGATGTCAACTGTTTGTTTTATTTACTTAAGGTATGATTTAAAGTTTGAATAAATTAGTCCCTAGCTGCTTTGTTTTAGAAGTTATGTCAAAAAGTAATTTTCAATTTTACGGAAATTCCGGTAATTGCATATTTTGTTGGTTTTTGTCAATTTTTCGACAGCTTTTCCCCGTTTTTGGAAAAAGTATTGAGAAAGTGGAAAAAAGTATCATCTGAGTACGATTTTGGTTCTATAGAGATATAATCGAAATTTTTGGACAAGTATTTCTATACGAAAAAGTGTTTCCAGAAAGAGAAAAAAAATGAAAAAAAAATAAATAAATAAGCATCATTGTAAAAACATAAGTTTCTTCACTTCGTTCAAAATCTAAAAGTGTGTACTTCACATCTTGGGACGTTCTTCGCATTGCCGGTTGGATGCTCTTGAAGGTAAAAGAAGCGATAAATTATACCTTCAATAAAATGATTCTTGAGCGGAGATTCAACTAACACACAATAATCATTATGAGTTTAGAACCATTAAATTTTTGAATGTTTTTCTAACATTTTTTTCCCATTAATTTTAGATTCTAAACGAAGTGAAGAAGCTAGTGTTTTTACAATGATGTTTATTTTATTTTTTATTTTTTTTTCTGTGTACAACTTTTTGTATGGAAATACTTGTCCAAAAGTTTCGATCAGCAAATTTTTGAAACCGGATTTGCCTCTATATGGTACTTTAGAGAGGTCATCTTTTGAATTTCTCAATTCTTCAATTTTTTTTTTTTTGGAAAAAACTACACAAAATTTAACAAAAACGATTCAAAAACCATCATTTTTTGATCCGAACTATATAAAAATTTAAACATAGATAGAAAATAATATAAGAAAGATTTTGGTGCAAGAAAATTTTGGAAATGTGAAAAAAAAATTTTGAACATTTTCTAACATTTTTTTTTCTTATTTATTTTTATATTATTAAGTTTCTTCATTCAGATCTTCGTTCAGAATTGTTTTATTGAAAAAACGATTTATCGTTTCTTTGAAATGCAATACACCCGTCAAGAGAATCCCACCCGACGTGTGAAGAACACCCCAACGAGCGAAGTACACACTTTTTTTCCTTTTTTTTATTTATTAGATTAAAAAAAAAGTAAAGTATAAACAAGAAATAAATTAATAGTAATGATTAATATGGTTGGATATAGATGTTTATTAGTTTGTAACATAATACTTATAAAAGTTTATGTTTTCAATCGATTATAATAAATGATAAGTATTTATAACCTATTTATACATTTTTACTATTAGAATAAATATAAAATGAATTTTAAAATTAATTACTATCGGTATTGTAGTTTCTAACACTAATATAATTATAATGAAAATATATATTTATTTTCACTAATATAAATATAATAAAAATAAAATAAATTATAAAACTAATACATAGTTATTATTTACAAAACTTGATCATATCCTCGCGCTTGGACTGTGCAGAATATAACTATTTAGGTACAACAAAATAAGCTTTAGTTAATTCTATAGATAGTATATGCATAGTTTGCATATTAAACATTTCGAGGTTTACTTAGATTAGAACAAATTAAGTTGGTCAATGATCTTTTGTGTGAGATATAATTATATTTATTTGTCTTACGTCAATACAATATATTATATACTTAATTAGAATGAAACGTTATTATTTTTTCCATCTGTATTGTAAATTATTTCCTGCTTCATGCAACCATCTAGTGGATACTTAAAAACAAAAAAACAAATTAACAAGTCTTATACACAGTGTTACAGACGTATGAATATATATTTAATTTAAATAACAAAACATATTTAATTTTTATATCAAATACAGTAAATATGTACCTGTAAGCATACTTGTAAAAAAATTACTTTTTAAAAGTTTTGACTTTTCAGTATTTTAAGGATACTATTTTCGAAACACACACAAAAAAGAAAAAAGAATATCATTTAAAAATCGCAAAGCATTCTATGTGACTAGGGATATGTTACAGTATTTTTATCTGCCTTTCAAAAAAAATAATTAAACAATAGAATATGGCTAAAGTTTGCACACAATATTTTTAGAGAACGTATCATAGAACACAGGGCAAAAAAATGCTTTAATGCATCTGTTGGGACTGGAGACATATTTTAATAAACTTTACTCTTCTGAAACTGAGAATGAAAGAAAAACTGAAAACTGTTTTGATAGAAGCGTTCTTTTGAATTGTTACAAGATTATTAAAGAATGGATTAACAGGATTGATTGAAAGAAATATTTTAAACAAGAGGAAAATGATTTTTTAGAATAGAATAGATGATTATCAAGTCTATGGAATAAACAATCCTTAGAACCTAAAATCATAATTCATAAGGTAGCTATTGGAATATAAATACATGGAAACATTAAAAACCAACAGGAATACGGTTGTAATAAATATTTATTAGGTACTAGGGAAATGAAAAAATATTCGTACAATAATAACTTTCTATTAGGAAACTTTTAAGATTAAGCACTGTTAAAATAATATTGAGAATTAAATAATTATAATAGTACATACTCCATTTGTTTCCTTTTAACATTGGACAAGCTGCATGTAGACTTCCCACGTGTTGTTCACCGTTATACATATGTAAATTTTCAAAAACTAATGCTGATCCCTTTTCTGCCGGAACAACAATATTTAACATCGGAAATGCTGTGTATCCATCATTTTCAACATCACTTAACTTAAAGTATGAAAATTAATTCAATTTTTAATATTCTTTAGAAAAATTTTAAACTGACTTACATAAAACAATATTGTCATTAATCTATTACCAAGCGTAGGATCTGCCTAGAAATTATAAATCTCCAAATTAAAATTACTGTATAAATTTAAATTTGTGAAATATTTTTTTAAATAGAAATTGGCAATTATTTTTAAGCTATAGTCAAATGTGTTTTATAATAATAGCCAAATATTTTTAGCTAATAATAGCCAAAAATAGTTATATAATAATAAAGAAACAATTAAAATAACTAAACTTTCTGTTTTAGCACAGATATCATCAATATTTGATCATCTTAGTTATTAATCTAACATTTACGTTTTTGTTGGGTACAACGCTATGATCATTTTTTCGTTTTTTTCAAAACGTTTTCAATGCCTGGTATATACACATATTGACTTGTACTAGATACATGCATTATTTTTGAATGGTATCCTGTTATCTTGCAATTACTACATTTAATTTCAAGTACTATTTTTTTACTAAAATCATTAAATATTGAATTTAAAGCAATTTTCTGTCAATAATAATAAATATTTTTTCTTTAAAAAATAATAAATACAACTATTTTTATAATAGCTCAGCGCAGACTATATTGGTTAAACCAGGCGTAACACGATTGCGCACTTTCTACCTTTTTACCTGAAAAAACACGATTGCGCACTTTTTACCTTTTTATATATTATGTAGCAAACAACAACACGATTGCGCACAAAATGATATGTGTATATTTGTATATATAACTATGTATATTGTATAATAATTTATGTACAACATAAACTAATGTATGCATGTATAATCATTAATTATCCTCTGACATGAGGAGCAAAGAATATCCGTGGTGCGACTTGCGAAGTATGTCCGGCTCTTATATGATGAAAATGTAATAACAAAAAAAACAAAGTATTTTTGATATAGAATATAAATATATCAATTCAACATTTATATATTTATTATTTTACAATAAATTGAATGCATCTATATTTAGATGAATATTCTTTCAGAACGCCATCATTATTTATTTGACGATTCTCGTTCTATGTTTAATATAGCTAGGTAAATCACTATACTGCTTTATAACATAGTGGAAACTCGATCAGAATAACAATTATTATTTCATTTTTGTGTATTTGTACACTGAACTTACTTATTATACATTATGTACATATATATTAGGTGTAATACGTTTATATTTTATGACTTGTGATACAATAATAATCAAATATTGGTTTCGAACATAAACATGATAATATCACATATACCTAGTTACTGAATCTTGAGACAAGAAGTTTTTCCTAGCTATTGAGAGGATTTGGTATAAATTTCAACAGGGACTAGAAAAATGTTATAGGGGCTAAGCCCCTCCTGCCCCCACTAGTTACGTTGATGCCTATAGGAGGCAGTAATACAATGTGTAAAACCACACCTATATACATTATTTGGGAACTCTGCGCATACTTACGAAAAACTGTACTCTGTATTTGTGGAGTTTAGGAAAAAAAAGCAAGTAAAAAAAAGCAACGGGAAAAAAAGCAAGTAAAAAAAAGCAAGTGAAAAAAAGCAAATGGAAAAAAAGCAGATGAAAAAAAAAATTGAAAAAAAATCAAATGGAAAAAAAGCAAGTAAAAAAAAGCAAATGGAAAAAAAATCAAGACATTTTACTATCCATCACTCGTTTTCATTTGACGCCTTAGAGCATCTCCAAACATCAGATATTGACGTACTGTAATGCTTCGTATACATATGGCCATTATAATAAAATTTTTCGGTATTTTTGTTAGATTTAATTATTTGTTGCGACATTTCAAAAAAATAAATAATATTAATTTTAAAATAAAGTAAAAAAGGTTGAATTTTTGTATGAATATAATTATTGTGGAGCGTGCAAACGTAGACTGTAACCTCGTAGATTTAGATAGAAGTACAGAAAAGATAATTTTTGTAATGTATAATCGGCGTGCGATTGCCGATTTGGAAAAACGTTGCCGTCGATATCTCAGCGATATCCAGAGTTCAACGATAACGACGCTGCACCGGCCGAGTAATCAGTAGAGTATAATTAGTTTTTATTTCGTTAACTTACTAAGATCATTTTTTTTGTGAAAATGTTTATATTATCATCATTGGGTACCTATATAATATAATCAATGGTATTATATACAGAGTGATGGATAGTAAAATGTCTTGCTTTTTTTTCACTTGCTTTTTTTACTAGCTTTTTTTTCGTTGCTTTTTTTTACTTGCTTTTTTTCCGAACCCCGTATTTGTGAGGGTAGAGGCATGCTTAAATTCACGGCCTATAACTCCTTTATCAACTGATCAACTGATCTGACTTATCAGTGTGATCTCCCGGTAATTTCCTTTTTAGGAGCTCATTATTATGTTGACCCAAAAGTAATAGCACGACGACGACTGTGAATCGGAATAGGAGATGGAGAAAAGTGATCAAATTGTTACAACAATTTTGGCGTTTGTGGGCGTGGGACTACTTGGTAAAACTGTAGCAGCGCAACAAATGGGATAAGGAGAGAGGAGCTTTAATTCAAATTGGTACAGTTGTCCTGATGCGTGAACAATTAACCGTCATAAACACTGATTATTTATATTATATAATATGTAAAATAATATTCAAAAAAATAATCACTTGGATAAGGAGATCAGATAATGTTTTATAATAAAATTATACAATATAGCAAAATTAATTAATATCTTTTTATAAATAGTAGCTGACGGATTCGATAGAGTTTTTATAAACAGTAGCCGATGGAATTAATACTAAATTGGCGGAGTTAATATACGCCCGTTCTTTGAACTTTAAACATTTTATGCCCCATGTAAACCTAACGAACCATTCATTACCAGTGTTGTGCTTAGATAAAATATAAATATCTAGATAAAGATAAGATAAATAAAATAAAATTTATCTAGATAAAGATAGATATTGCAAAAATTATATTTTTCTAGATATAAATAAAAAAAAAATCATCTTTATGTATATAAAAATGAGATAAAAAATTTTTTATACTAAAAATTAAATAACAAGTTATTAATACAAAATGAATATAAAAACTTTTTTAAACTTTTTTAAATTTATTTTTAAAGAAAAACTGGTGTGTTCATACGTTTCAACCAGTCCCATTTTTTTAAGAATATTGTGGAATTTCAATTTTAAATTTCGATAAATAAAATTTTTAAAACATTAGATAAGTATCAAATGAGAATAATGAGACAATATATAAAAACTTAACTCACGCTATAAATATTTATCTTGAAGTCAAATTTTGTGTCATTTTTGATACACCCACCAAAAGGATCTGACCCTAGGAGTGAAGAATACACGTAGTGTGAAATATGTCTGGTTTTCTTGTCTATATATTATTTTAATAATCTTTGCTTTGCTTTACTTTTTTTTTATCTAATAAATAAAAACAAACAAAAAAATTAAAATATAGACAAGAAAACCGGACTTACTTCACACCATGGATATTCTTCGCTCCTCGGGTCAGTTACCCTAAGTGGGTGTGTAGAATATTAAACAAACGAGAAATCAATTCTTCAATAAAACGATTCTGAACGAAGAAAGTTAATAATACACAAAACAATAAAAGTCATAATTTTTAACACACCCACCAAAGGTATCTGACCCGAAGAGCAAAGAATATGTGTGGTGCGAAATATGCCCAGCTTTCTTGTCTATACTTGACATTACTTTACTTTTATTTATCTAATAAATAAAGAAAAGAAAAACAATTAATGAGAAAAAAATGTTCAAAAATTTTTTTCATGTTTTCTAAATTTTTTTGCGCTAAAATGTTTCTCAGATTATTGTCTATCTATGTTTAAATTTTTATAAAGTTTGGATCAAAAAATGATTGTTTTCTAGTCTTTTTTTGTCAAATTCTGAGTAGTTTTTCAAAAAAAAAATTAAGAATTGAGAAATTTAAAAAATGTCCTCTCTAAAGTACCTACTAGAGGTAAATCCGATTTCAAATGGTTGATGATCGAGACTTTTGAACAAGTAGTTTTAAACAAAAAAGTGTTCACAGAAAAAATAAAAAATAAAAAATAAATGAACCGTATCACGGATGTATACTTTGTCGTATACGGGCTACTCTGTCGTAATCGGTGTAACTTAAAAGTCTTTCGTTACGACATAAAATATAATTTCTCAAGGTATCTTTTTAAAAAAGGAACAAATAAAATAAAACTCAAAGAATATATTATAGTAACTATAATATTATTAATACTTATTCTTTAACACTAAATAAAATAAAATTATTAGAAAATACGAACAAAGGAAAAATTTAAACAATAAACTTGAATTCGGAAAAAGAAGTCCGACCAATCGATTCGAGAAATCCTCTTGTCGAAATAAGTCTCTACCCAGACTTAAAAACTAGTGTTAACTTCACTGTACCCACGAGAGTCTCATTCCAAAACTAACTTTGGATCGTCCGTTTTTCATTCAAAGATGACCCAAAACGGACGTAATCCCCCACTTTTTGACGTCACATTTACAATATTTACTAATACCTATTATGCGTGTGATTTTTCTTACTTGCTAGTTCCCATACAGTATATATTTTTTATGTCCCGGCAGCATTTTGACGAATTTTTCTTACTAGCTAATTCTCACAGCTTAAAATATCCTTAGTCGACAAAAACTAATATTACAGGTATTATGCATATGCGTATTTTACTTATATACATACACACATATACATATAATGTATATATACATGCATACATACATATATACATATGTATGCAGTATCTTCTATGATACATCACTGTAAAACACTAGCTTCTTCACTTCGTTCAAAATCTAAAATTAATGAGAAAAAAAATGTCAAAATTTTTTTTTTTCATATTTTCAAAATTTTCTTGCGCCAAAATATTTTTTATATCTATGTTTAAATTTTCATAATGTTTGGATCAAAAAGTGATGGTTTACGAGTATTTTTCTCTTTTTGGATAGTTTTTCTCAAAATAAAATTAAATTGAGAAACTTTAAAAATTACCTCTTTAAAGTATCATCTAGAAACAAATCCGGTTTCAGAAAGTTGTCGGTCGAAACTTTTGGACAAGTATTTCCATATGAAAAAGTTTACAGAGAAAAAATAAATAAAAATCATTCTAAAAACACTAGAATAAAAAGATCTAGACCCAATAGCTCCGCACCACAGTCAAGCATGACTATTGGTTAATACCACCTAATACTGAAAGCATTTCAAAGTAGTAATAAATGAGATTCTTTATTTTTATATACCTATTTAATATATTCAATAGGTTTTTCTTTATTATTTTTTAAATGATAATCGTTTCATAGAGGGAGACAATAATACATAGATAGATAAAAAAACACGGCGCGACAAGCAGTAACCAGAATAACCTTAAATATTTTGTAATTGGTTATTTTTAATTTTAATGTATGATGTCTGAACTTTATACTCTACAAATAAGACCATCAAATACTATAAATAATATATATATATATATATATATATATATATCTAAAATATTTTATTTTCATGTATCTATTGTTGATGGTCGAATAATTATTGTTATCAATGTTTATGTTTTATAAAATCTTCATATTCACTATACACAATATGAAAGTCATTCAGGAAAAAAAATTCAAAAAAATTATTATTTTTCTTTGTCCCATGAACAAAGGCATTTCATATCTGATTTTTTTAACTTTATTAGGGTCGAATCCAGACATTGCTTTTTGTATATTATCTAGATGGCCATTATTTTCATCTAGATGAACATTAGATGACAATTTTTTTTCTATCTGGATAAGATAAAGATATCACATTTTTTATCTATATGAAGTATCTAGATAAATTTATCTATTGGACAACACTGTTCATTACACCTTTATATTTTAAGAATAATAATATATGACTTCTACCTTAAATTTGTCATTTTTAAATAAAAAATATTTAATTTAATATGAACATTACCACTTCAAACGAATCGAAGTGTGGAACATAATGTCCACCTAAACCATAATTTGCTATTTGGTATTCTTCTGCTGAACCCATATACATTCCGGTAAAAGATTCAATACGAGCGTTTAATGAATCAAAATTTCCAAGAGAGAACAACCATGCAATTTGACACAATCGCGAATCATCTGCTTGTTCTCCAATTGCATTAGCCATAATACTAATTCGACCATCGGACATCTAATAGAATAAAAACTTTTTTAAATAAAATACAACTTTTATTATTTTTTTAATAAAATTAAACTTGTCATCCAACAACAATTATTAGTCCAATTTTATTTTAATTAGCTAGATAGTTTATTGAAATATAAATAATTAATGATTATAAAAGCCAAAACAATGTAAACCTATAAAGTATGTTAAATATTAATGTATTTTTAGAAATTATAACTTACGCTCTCTAAAGACATTGTTTTGAATTTTAAAATTTCGTCATCGTATACAACATCGTGATATATTTTAATGCTAGGGTCACTGTAGATATCCTCTTCTTTAAAGGGCATCAATTTTCGGTAAAAAGAATGTTTTGATTGGTACCGGCATTTAAAATATTTTGTCGGTATTATTTTCGACTCACCACTTTTACATAATTCAACGAATTTATCATAACATGAGAAAAGAGTATTTTCATTTTGTAACTGTAATATACACAGTTAATAATGATGATTATGAAGATATTTTAGAATTTTTCATAGTTATTACTCGTACATATTTATACTTTTCCATTGATTCTAATATTTTTTTCTCGATATCAATATTAACGAGAGAAAAATAATTTATCACTTCATCAACGCTTTTTGGATAATGTAAGTCAGTTGAATTTGTTAGAGGTGTAGAGTAAAATTCTGTAAAATTACACATATTTTTAATACCAATAAATTCACTAACTATACATATTTACATTTTTATAAATGTCCTTTAATAATCTTTTTAAACATAGGACGACCCTTGAATAATAAATCAAACTCTATGTGAACTTAATTTATTAAAATATAGTAATTAGCTCAATAACATTTTTAATGATTATATACTATATTATTTTGTATATTAAATTTGGTAGTTTTTTCTAAACGATTTTCTTGGTTCACTCCCATAAAATATTATTGGTAATGCTTATTAAGTTTTCTTAATAAGCATTACCAATAATTTCTTTACTATACATTTTTGTATAGTAAAGAAATATTTGATATCGTACAAATACATTTATACTTTGTAACAACATTGTAAATCGGTATGTTGTCTAAATATTAATTTTCAAATATATATACCAGTTAGTGATCTTGGTAACATTACTAAAGGAAAGTAAGTTAAAGTTAGTAATTTTTCGGGAAAGTAATTTTAATAAAATACTTTCCTGTTTTATCGATATTTTTTCTTTTAGATTCTGAACGAAGTGAAGAAGCTTATGATTTTACAATGATGTTTATTTTAGATTCTGAACGAAGTGAAGAAGCTTATGATTTTACAATGATGTTTATTTATTTTTTTTTTCTCTTTCTGGAAACACTTTTTCGTATAGAAATACTGGACCAAAAGTTTCGATCAA
>JAIPRM010012126.1:0-12344 GCA_025469315.1 Stegophylla sp. TES_Ste_2020 | reverse complement strand
CGGGATTAAAACGGGACCACCTTCTGAAAACGGGACAAAAAGCGTCCCGTTCGAAGTTTTTCGGGACAAGGGGACATGATTGTCAAAAAAGGGACAATCCCGTTTTAAACGGGACGTATGGTCACCCAAGTCTAATAGTATGTGCCAGGTGAATTTTAAATATAACCAATTTTCATTTCTGGAATAACCATTCACTTGCAGCTGATATGAAGTTTTCTAAGGTATGGAAAATAAAATATTGACTAAAAACTTTCTGGTACACTGTACACGTGACGAGTATATATATATATATATAATACACGGCGAGCCTTAATGTCTTACACTGTAATCAATTATAACATTTGAACCGTTTGTATAAATTAGTGTAATAAGCGATACAGGTATATATGGTATATATATATATACCTAAGTGTACAATACGTGTCTACGTATGTGTACGCACGTATCATTCGCGTGAAACAATGAGTGTCGCGTGTGTACATTGTACGCGCGATATACAATATTATTACAATATGAGCGCCGCACGCGTTTACACTTTGTTTTAACGCGCGATGGTTCCGTTATAAATAATAAAAAACAACGATCGGCTTTTGTTTCCCCGGATTTATTCTGATAATTACTCGCGATCAATAAAACGGGTTTCGCTTTGTCGCGCCCGCGAACGTCATTAATTATCTATTTACAACGCGACGCGACGTTACACGCGCTAGGTACATACGTATACGCCTGCACAACGCCGCCGTATATTATTATAATATTATTATTAATGTAACACTGCGTTCTTGTGAATTCTAATTGATCGAAAACGCCAGCGTTGTCGTCGGTCGGTAACGGTTTGAAAATTTTTTCAAAAAAAAAAATAAAAAAAAATTATGCAGAATACGCCGGTACGCCGACACGGCCGGAGACGTGCGTTGCGACGGGGAGAATCTAGGAACTGGAACCTTTCGGGCAGTGTTTATATCAGGGGTGGGGGGAGGGTGACCGAAAGGACTCTGCCCCCTCACCGGAGAAAAATGTATACCCCCCGGAAAAAAACTTTGTATATACACTCCATACACTGTATACATATACAATATACAGGTCCGACATTTTTTGATACCCCCCTGAAGCATAAGGTCTGAAATAAACCGAAAATTTAGTAAAAACGGCAAAATATACTAAAACTTAACCACCTGAATAGGGAAGAATACCCGTCATACAAATGACATAATATTGTATGTCTGGCTTTTTCGTACTACATATAACCAGTGTTTGGATTTATCTAGATGAAAACGTGTTTATCTTTTATTTTATCTTGATAAATAATACATGAATTATCTGTAAAATTATCTAAGATAAATAATTGATTTATCTGTGCATATTTATCTGAATATTTTTTTTTTTTTTTAATTGAGGATTTCAATTTTTTTCAATTTTAATTGAATCTTTTATTGTAAATGTGAAATGCTACAGGAATAATTGTTTTTTTGTTATATTTTTTATTTTACCATGTAGTTGTATCAAATTTATTTATTTATGTTTAAGTATATGATCTCTCTCAGTGACTTATGTTCTCTACTTATTTTACGATTCCTATGTTAATAATGATAAACACTTATTTGTTAAATAGTAACTATTATTTGTGTAATTGTGTATATAAATATTAACTCAAAAATGATTTAAAGCAAAGACTAAAAGTTATAATTATTATTTTCATTATTATATTAAAAGAAAACTACCTATGTACATATATTATATAAATAAATTATTGTGTATGCCTGAAAAAGAGAAAAATAGATTGTAAAATACTTCAAATAAATTTTATTTTTAATTATTATATGTTTATAAATAAGTGATTAATTCACTATATTGTATTTAGAATAATACTAAATATTGATTATTGCCTATTGGATCCTTGATATTGTTATATTATATTATATTAGAACCTTTGTATAATAAACAAACTTGAGTAATGATACCAAAGTAAAAAATATTTATAGTAAAAAAAAGTATTTAAAAAAAAATTATCTGTTTTTTTTATCTAGATAAAAAATGTTTATCTTTTATCTTTCATCTAGATAAATTTGAGATAAGTTATCTATTATCTTTATCTAGATAAATTTAATCGCAATTATCTCTATCTTTATCTAGATAAAAAAGTATTTATCTGAACTCAACACTGCATATAACCATAGATAATCATAAAACACTCAATTGAAGTTTTATTTGTAGAATAGAATTTGTATACTAAAAATTAATACAATGCAATAATATTTCACATAGCCAAAATCGTAAAAAATTGTATATTTATACATTGAAATTTATATCACAAAAGAATAATTACATTTAAAAACTGAGAACGGGAAAAAATGTTTTTTTTTTTTTTTCATGGAAAAAAGTACTAGCCGAAATGTTCAAATTTTCTTTATCATTTTCAAAATTTCCATCTACCAAAATATTTACTATATTATTGTATATATATATATACACACACACGACACACACATATTTAAGTTTTGACTAAGATTGAATTAAAAAAAGATAGTAATTAAGGCGTTTTTGTTAAATTTTGGGAAAGTATTTCCTTAATTTTAAGAAAATTTTTGAAAATTTCTAAAAATAACCTTTTAAAAATACCATTTGATACAAATTATTGTTAAAAAAATTGCTGGTTAAAACTTTTGAATAAGCATTTCTATACAAAAAAAGTGTTTACAGAAAAAAAACATTATTATAAAAATATTTGAATTTTAGTTTTCTGAACTGACAAAAAAGACAGTTTTTACTATAACCGAAATTAATTCTTTTATAATTACGATAACAGTTTTTCAATAAAGGTTCTGGTTCTGGTTCTGGTTACGATTCCTCAATTATTAAGGTTAATCGGTTCTATAATAATCAGTTCTTTCGATTCCGGCTCTGGTCCCTGCTCGAGACGGTATTAAATTTCATTAAGAAAGATATTTTTCTGAAATATATTAACGTTAGACGTACCTCGTTATTTCGGAATCAAAACCGATTTTGTCGTGTATTTTTCTTAGAAAAACCGCTATTTATACCCTCTTCGATCCGCCGTGGTTTTCAACCAAAATTCAAGTGTGTGCACCTTCCTCTCGACCATCTCCCACCGACTCTCTTCAAATTCACCATCGCTTTTCCCCGTTTCCTCTCACTCTCTATTCTCCTCCACAAATATTACCTTAAGATTTAAAATAGTCGTGTCCATTCCAGGAAAACCATGGCTTAAAAATAAAAATAAGTATTATTTATTCACAAATTATTATCTAATTAGATTTTGTTAATTTTAAGTACACATTTCATAGAAATATTATTTTCATCTATTAAATAATATTTATATTATATTAATTTCATATAACGAGCCCTTCGTCAGATCGTCAAAAATATTGTGCCTCAAATTTGAGTCCTTATTATTTTAAATGATTAACAAATCCAATAGTAAAACTTGCTTAACAAAAGATTGACTTAGTGGACATAACTACATAAGGCCATGAGCTTACGTGTTTAAGGACTACGGTCATTGAATGTTGAAAATATAATAAACTTTTATTCAAATGAAACGAGCTAAATCTGATCTGCCCTAAAAAACAACATCAGATTATTTATTATTTTTATTTACCATCAACACTTTTACAACAATACATATAAATATGTAATGTGTAATGATGGATCTCTTCTAAAGCTAATGTCTGTGCTAAAGGAGAGAGATTCTAAACTAAAAATTTAAAAAGAAAAACATTTCAATATACAATATGCATAAAACAAGCATTATGTGGTGATATAGTGTTAAAGATGAATAAATAATAAAAGATTGTTTACAATATTAGAACAAATAATTAATATTGAAAAAAAATTAAGCAATAGTTCAAAGTTATTTCAAGATTACTCGACTGTGTATGGTATGTTCCTCCCCAAAATGAGATTCCATACGTAATAATTTATTGAATAAAAACCGTATAAGTTAATGTTTTAAGTTTGAAGTTTAAAATGCTTTAAAGAGATTTATAAATATAAAAGATTTTTTTTTTGTATTATTATTAAATTACATACTCAAACTAAAGAAAATGCTTGCACAACTTTTACCTAAACACCATAATTTAACTAAACAATTTCCTGATGAATTAAGTGTGCGTTGAACGCGTACGATTTTTCAAACATAATCTATTATGTTTTCCAGTATACAATAGGCTGCAACAACAAGAAGATGAACCAAAATTTACCAAATTTAAAGCCAATATATAATATTTCGGTGGTACAATGACGAGTCGCAACACCGTTTGAGTGACCTAGTACCTGTATCATTACTTTCAATCGAATCATAAATAGCTCAAAAGGTGAAGGATCACAGCAGTATTAATAACACTTGTCAGTACCCTTGTACCCTTACACAATTCATACTGATTGATTTTTTTAAAAAAAAAAATGTTGTATCGTATTAAAATGTATGTACTACACAAAGTAAAGCATAGTGACATTTATTTGAACATAATTCAATATTATTTGTTGAAGTGGTAAAATGAAATTGTGTTCGCTTTTTTTTTTTGCAACGAGACATTGAATACATTGACACAGACACTGACTTACCGTAATTAAATAAATTCCAAAAAAATACACTAAAAGCAGAGCCGTGAAAAAGGAGATGCAAAAGCAACAGTTACTCCGAGCAGCAATTTTATTAGAGACCAAAATTTTTCAAACATTTTTGAATCTCATTTCCCAAAACAGTGTTTACCCTAACACAATATATTATGTACTATTAAAATCAAAGTCTGAATAATAGTATCGCGTATTTAAATCCAAGTTAAATTATAAATAAATACTTCAAAACAATTACTTTCTCAGGTAGAGAAAAAATCAAAATCAAATAAAAACCTATGATTTAAATATGAGCGATTACATGTATGGAACTCATCTATACTAATATATACTTTATTAAAAATAGAAGTATAGAATAAAATATATTCTGAAAAAAGTAACTATTAAATTCGTAACCCAATAATTGTATCATTTAAAATTGCATTTTACTTTATTCTTTCGGAATGGATAATACTTATATAGCCAATTTAATAGATAATTACCTTTTGACATTTTTGAAAATAAATTCATGGACACCGTCCAATAATGTTCATGATACAAAAAAAACAGGGCAATAAAATCTTCTCTGAAATCAAGAGAACTAATAACTATACTAACTAATAACTAATAACTATACATTGATATGTATATAAATATAATACTATAAAAAATATGTTAAGGGATAGCATTTTCCACAAATAACTTCCCCCCCAAAAAATAAATAAATAAATAAATAATAATGTTAATGTTTATAGCTCAGCCACGAAGAAATTTTCAAACCTGGTGACAAGCCAGAGAGAACCATTTGAAATAAACAAAAATACGATCACATAAAACTTATATACTTATGCTAAAAGTTACTTCGCATATATTTCACAAACTACAAACATTTTTAAATGTAGTTAACATGATCACATTTATTATTAAATGTAAATAATTATCTGCCTGTTTCTTCTTGTAAATAATTAAATTGGAAAAAAGTAAAGTATAGAGAAGATATCCGGACATACTTCACACCACGGATTTTCTTCGCTCCTCGAGTCAGATACTTTTGGTGGGTGCGTAGAATTTTAAAGAAGCGATAAATCATTTCTTCAATAAGACGATTCTGAACGAAGAAAATTAATAATATGAAGAACGATAATAGTCGCCATTTTTAACACACCAGCCAAGAATATCTGATCCGAAGAGCGAAGAATATCCATGGTTCGAAGTATATCCTGTACATCCGAAGTATATTACTTTACTTTACTTTATTTTTTTCTTTTCTTTTTTTTTTTTGTACCTAATAAATAAAGGAAAGGAAAAAGTAGTTAATGAGAAAAAAAGTGTTAGAAAAATATTCAAAATTTTCTTGTGTCAAAATGTTTATCATATTATTGTCTATTTATGTTTGAATTTTCATAAAGTTTAAATCAAAAAATTACGATTTCCGAGTCTTTTTGTAAAATTTTGGGTAGTTTTTCAAAAAAAAAAAAAAAAAAAAAAAAAATGGAAAATTAAGAAATTCAAAAAATGACCTCATTAAAGTACTAACTAGAGACAAATCCGGTTCCAAAAAGTTGCTGATCGATATTTTGGACAAGTAGATTCATATGAAAAATTGTTCACAGAAAAAAATAAAATAAAATAAAATAAAACCACTAGCTTCTTCACTTCGTTCAGCATTTAAAATAAATCTAAATAATTTTCATACTCCCCTTTCCTCCGGACCAGTAAGTCTGAACTAAACATTGATAACGTTTTTGTGTGCATGTGACGTGTATGTGGTATGGTAAACATTGGCATGTCGCCAATGAGCTATCGACTCACTGTACAAAGAGCGCAATGTTTAGTAATATTATTAAAATTTTAAATGACAAAACTTTTATCGATATATCCGATGTATTTACAATGGTGAAATTTCGAGATTTTCTCGATTGCTCGACCGCCTGATCCAAGCCCGAACACGGTAGGTAGGTACAAACAAAACAGCAGAACTTCCCTGGACATTGGAATTTCAACATTACCAATCATTGGTCAACTTTATCATTGGCGAAATTTTTTTTCAGTGATATTATTTAAGTTAAATACATAGGCATATAATTTAAGCAGCTAAGCTTCTCCCCCCTCAACTTGAAGCGTCACTGGATTTTTAACAGATTCAGCTCAATTTCCCTCTACAATCAAAAAAATGTAGAGAACTTACATTTTCAAGTTCTTAATTTAGTTATTAAAAAGTGATAAGAAAACAAATCACTATATTTCGTTACATACCTAATATACAGTTTTTAAATGTCGTTATTTTTGTAAACGATAAATTGTATGTCACAGGTTAAAATGATAATGATTGTTTCAATTAAAATATTTTCAGTGTTAGCAAAACAACAGTCTTTTAAAAATACTTCTGGGGGGTAGCAAAGGTACCTCAGATACAATAATGATTCGATAGAACCGCAATAACTTGCAGAGCGAATTCAATCAACGGACGTGCAACAGCAGCACCAGCACTCCGGTCGCGTGCGCCTGTAATTAAAATTCTTTGATCCGCCTAGTAGCTATTATTATATTGTGTACGCACGAAAATAGGTATACGAGCTCAATTTGTGCGTTGTGTGTGTGTGTGTGTGTTACGATATTACACGCGCGTCGAGCACGACATAATGGCGTCGAGGTTACTACACTCTCGCGAACGCCGTGTGACTTTGCGAAAACGCGCGTACGCCGTCCGCGCAACACACGTCGGTTGCCCGCTGCGCACGCGCGTCTTCACTACGCTCCAACAGTATCTAGGTATAGTGTAATGTCGAATGCGATACCCACGCGGTCACACGCATCTATTTATTTGAACAGGTTGGTTGGTTACAAAGTGTTAATTAGGCGACAACGATCGATGGTCTGGAATAGACGAATAACATATCGAGAATGTCTTGAGCCGCATTTGACACTGAAAGAGCTCCAGATTTATCTTCCAACTACTCTGGCAATAATCACTAAATCATCCAAAATCAGTGGCGAAGGCGAGATTTTCTAAAATTTACTAATTGTAAATAAAAGATTTCTATTGTCATTTTTATTTAAATTCAATAGTATTACAGGGATAAAATGATCTATATGACTGAATGTCAGAGAAGCAAAATATATCTCCCCCTCTACCTCACCTCAAAGAGTGATTATTATCCAAAATGAGTTTGTATTACATGGTCAACATTTCTGTGTGATAAAAACAAAGAGTAACTAAAAGTTATTTTAAATTTTAAATTTAAAATAAATAAATAATTTAATTAAAATTTTAATATTTTCAAAGTTTTGCATCCAACGTAAGTAAATTTTTTTTACGATTTTTTTTTTGAATCTGATCAATAATAAGATAGTAAATAGTAAATTTATTTATTTTTTAGGATTAGTATTTTGGGTTTATCGGTGAATGAAATTAATAAATTATATAAAATTACTGTATAACTTAAACCCAATCAATATGTCGTACACTTTAAATCTAGATTAGTGGTGTATTTGAGACTTTCTTTCACAGGGCAGATCCTATATCTACTTATTTCTAGAAAAGTATAAAAGAGTCTATTTTCGCTCATACAACTTAAATTGCTTTTAGATTCTGAGCAAAATAGAAAACCTTATGATTTTAAAAATATGTTTACTCTCTCCTGAAAACCCTTTTTCGTATAGAAATATTTGTGTTTCGAACACAATTTTAGTAAATTCGAAATTAAATCCAGATAATCCTTTAAATAGGTTATTTTTCAAATTTCTCAATTGTTTTTCTAAAGACGAGGGAAAATTGACAAAAAACGGTAAAATATGCTATTAGAATTTTCATAAAATTGGAAAAAATTTTAACATTTCATCAAAAATAATGTATGTAGGAACTTCAAACTTTCATCAACTACTAAAAATAATCATAAAAACACTTTATAAATATTTCAATAACATTTGATCAGTTTTGAGTGTTAAGTTAAGAATTTTGAAACTATTGGAAATTTTTCGTCTTTTGTAAGTTTTTATTTTATAAAATTTTTAATTTTAGATTTTAAGACTTTCAAGGTTTTGACTAACTTGACATTATGGAATAAAAAGAGAAAATATGTGCCAGTTTAATTACGCATTACTGACTTAATATTTGCTGTATCGTTGTAATGGGTATTATAAAAAATGGTCAAACTACAAATTAAAAAATTACATGCTTCACACCTTGGGTATTCTTTGCTCCTCGAGTGGTATACTCACAAGGAAATAAGAGCTTATTTCGGGGAGGGCGATTCAAATTTTTTAGCATTTTTAAAGCTTCAAAACATTTCAGTTGTGTGGTTTACTAAAATATAAAGTCGGTAGGTAGGTACACTTATCGTTAAACAATGTTCACCACAAGAGAGATTAAGTTAAAACATATATCTTAATCAATTAAATTCTAATACCAATTTCAACATAAAAAAAAAAAAAAAGAGAGAGAGTACTTATGAAACTGTACAAGACTGAAATCCATTCCAGTAGAATTCCATGAGTGGTTTCAATGTACTTCGACATGTTAAAAATAGAAGGTACAATTATAATTTTTGAACCTTACTATGATTATGATGAATACATTTAGTTCAAGACTGATAATGATAAAATGAGGTACTATAAATCTAATTAGTTTAAAAATGATTAACATTCAAACTCGCTTTACTCAAAACTACAAAAAAAAATATTTGTTAATTTTTGTCATGATGGTGACGATAATTAAAAGTCATTAATAATTATACGAGTATAATAACATGACTAATAAAGTAATAATATGACTTTCTTTTTTATGACTTAGGACGTGTACTAATTCTTAACTCCAATATGTACGTAAATCAAAAGTTCATGTTAATGAAAAATACAAATAAAGTAGTGATAAGTACTACTACTACTACCACTACTACTACTTATAATAATAATAATAATTATTATTATTATTATTATAGTTTTATATTATCACGACATGCAATTTAATACCTATTTCATCAAAAAAAAAAAAATATATATTTCTGTTCTTTTTTCCGTTTTATTTTTTCCCAACTACCTTAAGTAAAATATCTCTGCAAGTTTATTTTATTATTTTAAATATCCAACAATGTATTGCAATAATTGAAGTGTCAGCCGGAATAATATGCTATGTAGCAATTTTTAAATTTTACAGTATTAAGTAAAAACCAAAAATGTATCATAATTTCTTTAAAATATTAATTATATGGACTACACGTAGCACGTCCTTTTAACTTTGAACTTAATTGAAATTATATCATATTAATAATAATTAATATTGATATACGTATAATGTTTTTTAATAAATTAATTGTAATTATTACAAAATAAAAAAAACAAAATATAAAAAAACATAAATTACTCAAATAATTATAATTTATAACTTATAATAAATACTGCTCAGTTTTGTAATTTGATATATTTTAATAATAAATTTGAAATAATATGTGACTTATAAATACATAAAATTCTAACAAATTCTAATCTAATCTAACAAATTTTCATTCGGGTAAAAATGTAGATATTATAATGTGCTCATATAATGCAGAAGATAAAATAAGAAATTTAAGATAAATTAATCTATGGCGTCGAAATGGGGAGGCGATGAAATGCGAACTAATCGATCAGACATTATGCAGACTGATAAGTAAGTATATTATTATTTATAATGTGCCAGTTTCATAACTATCCATTGCTGTATCCGAATGATTTCATAAACATAGACAACGGATGGGTCCTCATGGGAATTCAATTGAATCAAAGTTTCTTCCAGGCAATTGGGAAAACGACAATATCATAAGAAAAATATTGTAACGTAGGAACCTAATTGATACAGTGTTCAATTGCACCAGTAGTCGAACATGAATAGGACAATGAGAACGAATGATAGATATTATACCAGGAAACCAACGATTAGGAAACAATGGGAGTACGTATAAAAGGACTCGACCGGAATCATACTCTTTACCCGAACCAGCGTGAAGTTCATTGAAGCTAAATCAAAACATTACCGAAGCACCTTAAACGTCGGTAAAACGATTTATTGTTATTTACATTTAGGACATTATATTATAAGTATTATTACCAATAGTTATATACATTTTTTTAATATTATACATAAACCGTTTAGAATTGCAGTGCGTGAAGCATAGGCGTAATTGGGATAAAAAAAAAAAAAAAATGGGGGAGAGAGAGAGTTAATACGCGTATATGAATTTTAAAGATACGATAAATCATTTCTTCAATAAACGATTCTTTCTGAGAGGGGAATCAGTTAATATATATTAATAAATTATAATAATTGTCAGTTAGGAACTCAAATTAGTTTAATAACTATTCTTTGATAATGTCAGATGATATTGTTTTTGTCATGCCTTTTTTTTCCGAGTTCAGTCGAGATTTTCATAATTGTTTGTATGTATGTGTTTGTCAGGTATCAAAATATAAAAAACGAATTATAATCCATGTTTATAAATTCATTAATCATTGAATTTCCATTAAATCAGGGGTTCCCAACCTATTATCCCTATTATACTATTGTAAAATATCCGTCCCCCCATCACTATAGGTTTAAATTATATTTCATGTAATATGATATATTTTTTATATAAATTCATCATGACTTTAATTAATAATCTTGGGTATTATTTGGAATAAAAAAACACAATAATATTTTCAAGATTATTGAAGATAGTGATGTCTAGAGATGGCATTCGTCCTGGTTTAGCCGGGACACTACCAGTTTTCATCACGCTGTCCCGTTTTTTATTAAGTTCCAGTTGGGACAAAAAATAATACCAGCTCCATGAAATAAGTCCGTATTTTGAAAAACAAATTCAGGTAGCTTGGGTAATTTTAGGTATATTTAATTAAAATATCTGTAACATTATGTATTGTTATCATTTGTTTCAAATTTTCTTTCTACTTGGGAATAACTGCTGCTGCTGTGTTAATCAATCCCATAGACATATACAAATGAATATTTAGATACCTGTGATTAGATTAGGCTCAACATTTTATACCAAAGCGTCATCAGGGCCAATTTTTAAAATTTACCGTTTACACCAAATGACCTATCATAATGTTTGTTGGCATAAGTTTGTTCTATTTTTAAAAAATATTTCAATAAATTACTTTAGTATGACGATTCGATCAAAATAGATAATTTATAGGTTTAAGAAGCATTGTCTAAATATGGATAAAAAAATTATTTTGGAAGGAGGGGAACTAAAATATGTATTTGTTTGTTTTAACATACTCTTATGGCATCGACCACATTCGATTTATAAAAATATGGAGGGGGGATAGTCATTGGATTTTTTTTTTTTGGAAAGACTTCCCCTACCAAACCCTTACATAGTTGTGCCTATGTGCTTTGAGTACAAGGTTCAAATGGTTGGAAGATTTTCTAACATTAAGTATATAGTAAAGTAAAGTAAAGTAAAAGCAAGAAAGTCGAATAAACTTCGCACCACGGATATTCTTCGCTTTTCAGGTCAGATACTCTTGGTAAGTGTATTAAAAATGACGACTATTATTATTCTTTATATTATTGACTTCTTTCGTTCAGAATCGTCTTGTTGAAGAAATGATTTATGGTTTCTTTAAATTTCTACACATCGTTCAAGGTGTTGTGCCGTTCTGTCGGTTTGTTCCGCCAACGACACGTAACGTTTAAAGTTCGCGTTTTCGGAGACTGGATTTTGTTTTAGGTATTGGGTGTAAATAAGTAAAAGACTACTAAAGTGTTGATTACTGTTAAATTTATT
>JAIPRM010012125.1:0-12344 GCA_025469315.1 Stegophylla sp. TES_Ste_2020 | reverse complement strand
AATTGAGAAATTCAAAAAATGACCTCTCTAAAGTACAATCTAGAGGCGAATCCGGTTTCAAAAAGTTATTGATCGAAACTTTTGAACAAGTATTTCTATACGAAAAAGTGTTAACAGAAAAAAAAAATAAAAAAAAAATAAACATCATTGTAAAAACACTAGCTTCTTCACTTTGTTCAGAATCTAATATGAACTTCAAAATTAACTTTAAAATTACGAACTTCACATTTGTTACATATAATAATATTTTCTTTACGATTTAGTAGGTAATTGTAGTACCTAGTAATTATTATAATCAGGTTATATATTATGGTAATGTAATAATATATAATAATATATTTTATAAATAAATGTCTATCTAAAAATAATATTTTCTGGCTTAGAGATAATGTTTTTTTTTATGGTTTGAAATAATCTTGAGGTTAGGTTAGATTCTCATCATTTAGGAAGGAATCCTAAATCCTTTAAGCTATTATCACAATTTGTGATATTCATAAACGCTAAATAAGTTTTCATAAATATATATATATATATATATGATTCAGGCCAGACTGGATATAAAGTCTCAACTGTGATAGCCAAAGATTTTTTTCACGTTTAACATCATTTATTGAATTTGGTAACAATGGTAACACAATAGTCGGTAAGGAAACCTCTTTATTAATTAAATGAAAGAATTTATTCTGTTTGTACGAGCTAATCTTTAAAACCATTAAACCAACTTTAACGAGATCGGTAGAGTACTTTGGTAACCATGACAACACGATAGTCTAAAAAAATAAAATTGTAGAGTTTATTCTGTTTGTACTGGGTGAATTGATGGGTAAGTTTTTAGGGACATCGAAGTACACCTGGTGCAGCCAGTTCTTTTATAAATAGTTTTATAGATTTGTATACATTTAAAAATATTTCTTTTTGTATATAATATTATATACTTACCTTTTCAAAAATATCTTTTAGACCAGCTACTGCTGTTATTTAACTTTCAAAATATTTTATTAGACTTATGTGTAATTAAATGTGTTGAGGTATTAATGCATTAATAAGAAATATTGTTTTTTTTTCATTTTATTTGTGTTTATAATTTATATCCGATTTCAAAACAGATCTCGAAACAGATTTTCAGTGTTTGTTTTGAATGCAAGTGTTAGTATTCTATATTTGTCAAATTATACTTAAAGCTGTGAAAACCAGTGCTTGAGTTTCAAAAACAAATATTCCTAACTGATATTCATTATTTGTCGATAATGATAGGTATCGATGGTGATTATTGTGATGAGTGATGATTGATGACATACGAAACGTTTGGAATCTTAGTGTTTGTGTGCTGTGTACATATCTATTTTTGTTGTTAATAAACCTTTTCATTAATTTAACATATTTTTAATATGTTTACGTATCAATAATTTTACACCGATTTTACATAAGTAATTTATAAAATATTTATTATAGTGGATTGATAGTTTATTATTACCCTATTATTACTTTCATGTCGGTGGATTTGAATCAAATATTGTCATTTGTCATATTATATTTGACATTATTACTTTCGTGAATCCCGCAACACTCCACAATTTGCCTACACTATATAATATACCACTCTAATGTATCATGATGGTCGGTAGATGTTAAAATAAAAAAGAACGCCTTGCAGTGACCACAGATAAGATTTTATCTATATTGTGTTACACCGCTTGTACCTGTCAATGCGCTTGTACCTGTCAATGCGTTATTCTCACCATTTATTCTTTACATTTTTTTTTTTATATATATAAAGTTAATGTAGAAATTTCTAATCTTTTTACTATATATAAAAGTAAAGGATGCGATAATTACATATTGCATGGTGTGAAACAATTATTATTCCATGAACGAAACCGTTGAATGACAGTTTATTTATTATTGCTGTATACTCCAAAACTGTTGGACCAATCTCGATGAAACTTAAAATATAAATTCATAAATACCGACTGGGGGATAAAAAAGCTTTGATTCATTAATTTGTTCAATCCAAATATGATTTAATATTAGTAGGTATATTTATTTATAGACACTATTTTTACGAACCGAATTTTTGTTGAATCAGTTTGGCTTTGGTTATGGATCTGTTTTGAGACTTTTTAAGTCAATATATAATAACACTTTTTAATACATTTTTATTATAATAACACTTGAAAGTGAATGTTTGTTATGTAAAACTGTAGATAAACAATTTGTTTTAAATACTCTTAAACCCTTAGGTACCAAAGGAAAAAAACTAAGCTAAGTTGATTTCAATAATATCAAAATTATATGACAAAGCGTGTTATTGATATGTATTTTTAATATGTTTAATTATTATTCATAATATAATAGTAGTATTTATGTTTACAGTATTTATTCATTAAAGACTAATATAAAGCTCTCAAATACTATATTAAATATGTGCAAGTTTACATACACTCAATGTACGAATAAATTTATGTTGAAAATGACGACTAATATTGTTCTTTATATTATTAACTTCTTTCGTTCAAAATCGTCTTATGAAGAAATTATTTATTGTTTCTTTAAAATTATACACCCCCTTCCAGAGTATCTGACCCGAAGAATGAAGAATATCCGTGTTGCGAAGTATGTCCGGCTTTCTTGTCTATACTTTACTTTACTTTTTTATAATTATTTTTGACTAATAAAATTAAGGTTATTTTAATCATTTTACGGAAAACATTAATTTTGCCCCATTTAAAATTCATGGAATTTTTTTTCGTGTAATTAGGATCTCGAACTACGTATATTTATTCAAAAAGCAAAATGGGCGGAGATGAATTTCTATTTAATTTTTTTTTTCTACTAAATCGTTAAAAAAATGTTACATATTACTTATATTTATTGTTTTTTGTTAAAAATGCATTGAAAAAAAAAATCCGGACATACTTCGCACTTAAGGTATTCTTTTCGCACTTTGTGTGGGATACTCATGGCAAATGTGTTAAATTTTAAAGAAACGATAAATCATTTCTTTCAAAAAATGATTCTAATAGGAGCTTCAGTTAATATACAATAGTAAATAATAATTGTCAGTATGTTTAACATTGTTATTTAATACAGAATAATCCATATCTCATTCATTCCTGTAAATTATCAAACTTGTATAATAAGTTACGTAATAAGAAATACTAGTATCTTCAAATGGTCGAAATTTGACTAGAATAACAATATTAAAATATTCATTTTAGTGTGATTTTACACTGATCTTACATACTATACTGATAAATTATACACGTATTGAACTTATATGTTGAACTAAATATAATTTTTTACATACCTACATCATTAACGAAAAACATGTAGATTTAAGTTTGCACTTAAAATAAAAAAAAAAAGTTTGCACCATCGTAAACGACGCCAAAAAATACATTATATGGTAAAAAAACATTTCGATTGTTCTGTAAATTAGAAATGTACCATACAATTTGTCCATACTTTTAGATTCTAAGTAGAGCGAAGTACCTTATAAATTTACAATGATGGTTTTTTTTGTTTTTTTTTCCCCGTACTGTGAACCCTTTTGCATATAGAAATACTTATCCACAAGCTTCGATCAGCTACTTTTTGAATTAGAATTTGATTCTAGATGGTACCTACTTTATAATTAGCATTTTTTGAAATTCGCATTATTACAAAAAGTTCACACCTATCACTTTAATTCTTGTCCATTGTTTTTAAAATTCTCAAAATTTCGGGAAAAACTACCCAAAATTTTGGCAAAAAAGACTAGGAAACTGTTTTTTTAATCCATACTTCACAAAAATTTAAATATAGATAGACATATTATAGTAATATGAGAAATATTTTGGGACAAGAAAGACTGAAAATGTGAAGAAAAAAAATTTTGAACATTTTTTTCTAATACTTTTTTTCTCTTAAAATATTTTTTTCCTTTTCTTTATTTATTAGATAAAAAAAGTAAATTAAATTAAAGTAAAGTAAAGTAAAGATAAGATAAGATAAGTAAAGTATTGACAAGAAAATCAGACATACTTCGCACCATAGATATTTTTCGCTCCACGAGTCAGATACTCTTGGTGGGTGTATTGTATTTTAATGAAACAATGAATGATTTTTCAATAATACGATTCTGAGCGAAGGAAGTTAATAATATAAAGAACAATAATTGTCGTCATGTTGAACACACCTACCAAGAATATCTGACCAGAAGAGTGAAGAATACCCGTGGTACGAAGTATGTCCGGCTTTCTTGTGTATACTAGTATACTTTACATAATCTTGGCTTTACTTTACTTTTTTGGGATTAAACCTTCTAAAATGTTTAATTATTCATCCGTAAAAAAATTTATTCCACCAAAATATACGCAATGAATTTCTTCATCTAAGTACTAAGATTCTTAAAGTTTAGCCAGCTTTTTAAAAAAATTTATCGAAATATATTACAATCTATATAATTAAGTTCATTAATTTGTTTCGTGACACTTATCATTGTTTACTACCGTTTGAATGCAATCTGTTAGTTCTTTGATATTGTAAAGGAAGTATAAAGGAATTAAACGAATAGAAAACAAGTTTCCATAAAAGAACTGAGTACATAAGTACAACAATAATATATATATATATATATATATATTACTCTGCGTGTCTTTATAAAAGTTCTTTATGTTCTTGTTTTCATTATTCATTAGAAAAAGAAATAATCCATTCACGTAAGTCTCCTTGAAGATACATCTGCCATTGTGGTTATTTTTAACGCATTCAGGGATTCCATTTCTGTATATTCTAGATAATATACTCTGAGTATGTTATAAGGTCAATCAATGCGAAGAATTGAATTGCGAAATAATTTTCCATTGTCCGAATAAAAATTTTTAAAATTTTTTCTCGTCAACGTCAACCTTGTACATATTATTATAAAATTTCTTAGTGTGGCAAAATTTTTAACATTTTTTCGTTGTTTCAAAACATTGTCTTGAATTTTAAAAAGAAAATTAAATAATTATTTATAGAATTATTACATTATTACATCTATCACTATTTATTGAACTATATATCCGCTTGTTAAATGTACAATCGTAAGTACGAGTAGTTATAATTTAAATTAATTATTTTTCCACTGATCATTAAAATAATGTCATTGATAGTATTACATGACGTGCCTTTTTTGATATGAATACATGATAAAAATTCCGACTGTGTTTCATGAATTGATTTATTTTCATCTAAATCAATAATATTAATATCATGAAACACAGTTGGTCTCCTGTAAATTTCAGTGAGTTAATATAAATGATATATTTTATTATAATTGGGTGGAGTGAAGAAACTAGTATTTTTACAATTTAGGTTGTTTATTATTATTTTTTTCCTGCTAACCCTTTTTTGTATGGAAATACTTGTCCAAAATTTTCGACCATCAACTTATTGGAACCGGATGAAAATGTAAACATAGATAGACTATGATAAATATCTTGACTCAAGAAAATGCTGTAAATTTGAAAAAAAAAATATATTGAAGTTTTTTCTAACACTTTTTTTCACATTAATATTTTTTCCTTTTCTTTATTTATTGGATAAAAAAAAAAAGTAAAGTAAAGTTTAGAAATGTAAAGTAAATCAAAGATAAGTAAAGTAAATTAAAGTTAAGTAAAATAAATAAAATAAAGTATAGACAAGAAAGCTGGACATATTTCACGCCACGGGTATTTTTCGCTCCTCGGGTGTGTTGAAAATGACGACTATTATTGTTCTTTTTACTATTTTTTTTTCTGTTAACACTTTCGTATAGAAATACTTGTCCAAAAGTTTCGGTCAGCAACTTTCTGACTCATAACTTGAAAATATATCGACAATAATTTTGTATCCATATGTAAATATTTTTAGCATTTCAAATAATTTTAGATTCAATATTGTTTTTACTTAATCGGCATAATATTATTATTATTATTATTTTATTATTTTTTTTTTTTGCTGTTTGGTACTGGGTTATTAAGAGATCGATTATAATGTACCTGTTTATTACCAAGTTTTTTTTTTTCTGTTGATTAAATTAATTTGTTATTTTATTGACACATAAAATCGTATTTTTATCCCTATTAGTTGTACTTTAGTTTTAATGAATCAATTAACTTTGAGCTTTATTGCTATTGCGCTAAAAATAAATAATTAATTTCTAACACAATGAGCGTTCTTAAATCGATTAGTACAATACATCTTTAATAATTTGTAGTTGGTAACCAATTTTACTAATTAACTTAAAATATTAATATAAGCTTTCAATTTATTAATAGTAATTTCTTTTATTGTTTTTACTTCAGTAGTTTATTATTATTTTACTTATAAAACGTTGTGTGTTTATCGTATATTATCTTCATAAATATGTAAAGTAGTATAACATAATACATACATACATAAATTCATCATAGATACATATTATAATATAAAAGATATCAGTTTATATACCAATATAATATATGTATTACCACATATTAAATTGATCTCATTATTGGAGTTATTATTCTGTCATAAACAATTATTATTGTCTACATAATTTATATTGTGGCCAGTTAATTGAAATCGTTTAAAGTACTGAGTATGCTATTTGGAGCAATCAAAAATTAAACTGAAATATTTCTTGTTGAATATAATATCAATTTGACAAAATAACAATGCGAATTTCTTAAACGAATTAGGCACATCCTTATAAACGTATAAAAATTTTGACATGCATTATGCACTAGATTGAATGTATATAGGTACCTAAGTAGACAGTAGTGCTTCTGTGAATTGAATTTTATAGGCACTTCATTTCATACTTGCATCAATTTCCAGAATAATTCTAATGACTTATAACGAATGATAAATTGAACTCAAATTTGACCCGATAGGTATAGAATTTTTTTTTAAATAATTTTTGGCCTTACATGTTTACATTGATTTCTAAATAATCGATAAAGCTGGTTCATCATGGTAATCTTTGTATCCTAATTTATTTTCATAAATTAAAACAATATTCAATCGTTTGGAACATTTTTTAAAGGTTTAAGAAGACACTATATAAAATATGTGTTGTCTCCGTCTTACCAACATAGGACATAGCAAATTCGCGTTCAGTGGAATCAATTTTACATCACCAGGCTTAATATTAGAATAAACTGACCTATTATCAAATTTAAAGGTGAGATCATTACCTGTGTTTCTATGTGGATTTTTTAAGGTATTTTAATTTTCAAGCGAGTTATAAATGCCTAAAATATAACAATTTTAAAATGCGTATAAAATAAAACTCGCATAGAAATATAGATAATGATCTTACCTTTAAATTTGATAATGGATCATTTTACTTTTATAGAAAGCTGGTGACATAAAACTAAGTCTACTGAATGCGAATTTGCTTTGTTGTAAGTTGGTAAGATGGAGACAATACATATGTGTGTCGTTCTCTTAAGACATTTGAGATATGATTTAAATATTATTATTGTTAACATCATATTAATTGCTTATGATAGTAAACATAATGCTTAATATATTTTTTCAGTTCTTATAAAATCACATGGTTATCGCCGTATTTATACAAAAGAATAAAATGTCATTTTATCTCATTTTGATGTATTCCAGGTACTGTAAGGATTATACTTGGAAAAAATACTTGACAGTTATATTTCTTTTACTTTATTGGAATAAATAGACTAAATTAAAATATTAAAATGTTTTACATTTAGATTATAACCAAAAACACCACCACTATAGTGTCATTCGTTAAATTGTAATGTATTTCGTTAAAATTATAATTGTAATGTTTCCATGACACGCATAAAGTAATTACTGTAACGTAATTCCAATTATGGTGGTTTACCACTATAGATAATAATTTGGTTATTCTATTGTTAATAAAAGCTTAAAAGTGAAACGTTTGTGTTTTTTGAGTTAACAATTTGTATACTTATTGAAAATAACTATTATACATGTAATAAAATCGGTTGTCTAAAAATGAAACACAGTAACTACCATTTAGTAAATTGTTTGGAAGAACTGCTGTTTTATTATTTTTTCTGAGGCACTCGCTTATTGATTATTGAATTTTCAATGGGAAATTCCGAAGGAGAATACTAATATTTTGACTATATAGAATACTAATTTATAAATGAATTTGGATTTGTCAATTTTTCCACGAATGTGCTGCTAATACAAATTTTGGTAAAGTTGCTGTCATACCTATATTATATTTAGCAATGGTGGTATCCATGTGTTATTTTTTATGGATATCACAGATTGATGAAACATTCTTTTAGTAATTTGCACACATTATATATTAAGTAGTTATTATCTTTATCTTGACAGTAATGGTTATCAGTAGGTAATAATTATTATCTTTGTGTCTCTATGGTGATTAGATTTCGTACTTAGATATAATTGTAAAATAAAATTTTGATCATTAATATTCTGTTGATTAATGAACTAATTACTAAATTTTATACATAAAAAATTATTACGGTGGAGGGACGCCCCTTCTCCACAACCTATTATTTATGGCCACAACAGTAAGTTTATCAAGCGGGAAAGAATATATTGAAAAAATGAGCTTATATTAGGCTCCTTTTCATGTACAATAGATTTCATGCGAGAAAGAGGAACCTCTTATGTCGTAGGTAGACATAGATAATAAAATTATGGATAGGACATGACCATCTTATCAGCGGTCATCAAGTGTTATGAAATTGAGGCTGTTTGTTCAGGTTTGAATATTATTTTATTTAAGTCAGCAAAAATACCGCTTTTATTAGACTATTACCAACTCTTGTTGATTTATTTATTTTGCAATTATTATTAAAATAAAATCATTTTAACAATTAAAATTGTATTTTATTAAATTGTTTTGTTTCTTGGTATTACATTTAACACTGGGATCGTCTATCACATTGTAAACAAACGGCCTCAATTTCATAACATTTGATGACCGCTGATAAGACGTTTATGTCCTATCCATATTTTTATTATTATTCCATATTTTATCTAAAATATAATTATCGATAAAACCCAATGTTGGAGTGAAAGCAGTCTTTTCTTCAGGCACGAGCCGGTAATCGCAGTGTGGCTTTTGGTTGCTGGTTACATCAGTGTATAGTTAATACAAATATTTTATGGAACGAAAAGTATAGTATTACGAATACAAGAGTTATCCGAAAATGTCACAGTTGTACGACTGATCATTGTACTCTAAAATATAGTTGAACGATAATAATCATACTCAAATGAATTAGTTGTACGAAAATGTAATTGAATGAAAATGTAATGCATTAATAACATTATGTAGTATCTGTTTAATCAGTTATCTCTTATAGCTATTATCATAATTATTACATTTAAACCGCGACCAAGGGCATGACTCGTTCCGCTCGCCGACCACTCCGCAAATCAAAAATTTTCGGCTTGCTGTTTAACGTGAGGACATTTCAGCTTGATTATCGACTTGCTGTTCGACGTGGGGACATTTTAGAAAAAAGTCTTAAAAAATAACCAAGCTGAGGCCATCTGTGATCAAGGGCACGACTTGCTTCGCTAATAGAAAATATTCCTCAACTTGTGCAACGCCCAGAAATTTTGAAAAAAAAGATGAAAAAAAATCCGAGCGGTGGGTAACAACATCGAACCTGATACTTGCGATAATGATCCCCCACCATTCGCTTTCCCAATTAAATTAAATTAACAGATAAATATAGATTCGGAATCTGTGGCTTTTAGCAGGCCGCTATTGCTATCCGAATACCTGCGCATACGTCTTGAGAAGTGTATCTGGTCGAAAGCTAAAAGCCATATTGCAATTACTGGTTCGTCTTCAGGCCCGCAATCTCTTGTATACTTTAGGAATAGCCTATCCATTCTTTTATTATCTATGAGCCTATCCATTTTTTTTTTTATATCTATTTTGATATTAATCATAAATAATAAATGAATTTCATTCACAGATACATGTAATAAATTAGATAGCTAACTATGATACAGTTCCTATGTAATTGGTTGAAGTAATTGTCTGCCATTTTAATTGAATCCAATGATCATTATCTCTGGTGTTTAAAGATAACACAAATTCATATTCATTATTATTATTGCATTGTAATTACTAAAAGTTCGTTCACATTCTATGATTTAATGTGTTTAACATAAGACTATTAATTAAATTCAATACAATAACAATAATTAATAAAACAATAAATTCAAATATAATATTCACAAGAATTGTAATTATTATTTTAATTGTAATAATTAAAGTACATTTTGTATGTAATTTAATATGTATTGTTATTTTTTCACATGCTTACAGTGAAATTTATGTTCTTGTTACCTGAATTATTATTTTTATTTTATGCAGTTTTAAAAATAAATCTGATGTATCCCAACAATTTTTATTTAGTCCATTAAAATCACTGTCCCATTATTAAATCACAGCAGTAATTATATACTAACGAGAACATTTAATTTTTAATAAATAATAATATATTATTTTACTAATTACTGTTAAATTTTAATTAAAAAATCATAATAAATTAGTGTAACAAAACATATATGTTTAACATTTTTGATAAGCAATAACACATAATAATTTAAAAAATGAATTTAATAAAATCACATAATAATAAATTACTTGTAACAAGCATGCATTTTTAAGAAGCAATAACATAATATTTTTTAACATTTTTTTAACATTTAGTTCAATAAAATTAGATAGCCCAACATATTAGATTAAAACATTAGACAGATATTACAATAGACAAAGCAAAACTATTTATTTTTAATAAAATAGTTAATGCTCATGATGCAAATCATCAAAATTGTACAAGTATTGGCGCAAAATGTTTAATTATTTATTATCATTTATTATCAGTTAGCTATCTAGTTTATTATATATATCTGTATCTGATATATACAATATTATCTGTGCTGTTGATTGAATGATGGACTTGTACTGTTTTATATTCCCTTTAGAAGTGTATTATGGTCTGCAAATTTCAAATCCATCCAACACACGATTCAACTCCAATCTAAATCAATGTTTTATAAAAACTCCTTCTCCAATTACGATCCCATCCGTCTTTTAGGTCAATCATCTCAACCTCCTCCCACGAGACGTAAACACAAAATATCACCACTTACATGGTCCCAACTAAACACTAATTAACACTACACACAACCCCCCCCCACTCCACTCCACTAATAGGCAAAAGCCGGACATAGTTCAAGGTATTTTCCAGCGCAACAAAGCAAAGCAAAGCAAAAGAAGTGTATTTTTTTATATGTTTAAACAGTTTTTATAAAAAATAATTGTGTATGTTTAGGTATTGGATTATATTATTTAATGAGAATTATAATTGTGGATTACTTTTAAATCATATCCATCTATTATTTAGAAATCAATTGAAATGTGTAAGGTCAAATATTATTTTTAAAAAAATGCTATTAGATCAAATGTGAATTTACTTTAATATTAGTTATTAGTCATTAGAATTATTCTTAAAATTTATTGATTACTCAGTTTATTAATCTATGTATATGTAGTATAATTTATAATACATGTTGTAAACAATCTTCCTTAAAACTCAAAAAATTACATTTTATTAAATAAAAAATGCTTTCTTATGAATGTACCTGTTACTTTTTTTTTCCATTAAAATAATGAACATCGTTTGAATTTTGAAAATAGAAAAATCTAATAAACTCAATTTTGAAAAAAAAAAAAAATTATAAGTAGCCTCTAATTTTTTAACACTAACAATATTATGTTTAACTAGCACATTTCATTCAATCTTTTATTGATACTTTTATTATTTCTAGAACGCCTTTTTATCTTAGAAATTTGTTGTTCATATTTTAAAGGCTTTTCAGCCTTGTTTTTTTTTACAAGGTTGCATTACTTGTTCCGTTTTCTCATGATAGCTTGTTTTAGACTGATCAAACAATGTCTTGTTTATGACTGGTCTATATATTAATCAGCCTAGAGAAAATAATGCATTATAAATAATATTAAATCACAACCTTGACATAGAAGATGTATAGTCTCTTGAACATGAGTAATAGGTAGTTATGTTGTGTAGTAATAATGTAAACAATGGCAAATTTGTAGATTTTCTAACTGGTTTCATGAGTTTAATTTAGTTTCATAAATAAGTTTTATCTATATTCAAGCTAAATATTGTTTTAGATTCTGAACGAAGTGAAGAAGCTTATGATTTTACAATGATGTTTATTTTTTCTTTTTTTTTATTTTTTTTTTTTCTTTCTGGAAACACTTTTTCGTATAGAAATACTGGACCAAAAGTTTCGATCAATATCTCTAAAGAACCGGAATCATACCCAGA
>JAIPRM010012124.1:0-12347 GCA_025469315.1 Stegophylla sp. TES_Ste_2020 | reverse complement strand
AAGTGTTTCTAGTTATTCTACATTATCGACAGTACCAGAGGCAAGAACTAACACAGGTAATCAATATCAAAATTATGATCCAGCACAGAGTGGTTTTGAATTTTTTAATATATAATAAAAATATTTTTTTTTGTTAAATTTGTATAAAAACTGTTATGTTTTGTGAGAGTTTTCACAAATATTATAATTTATTAAGTATTATTAGTAATTTATTTAATTGAATAAAAGATTATTATTTTATTTTTGTTGATTATTCTAAAATAAAAAATTTAATAAAGCTTAGTTTTATTTAATTTAATTATTACCTTATTGTAATTAGAAGTCTTTCCTTAACAGACACTACTTTTCTATAGTTGGTATCTTTTTTTTAATTGAAGTCTTCATTAGTTCTACTAGTTCTTGAAAACTTTTAATACTCATTCTATAAAAACCATGAAATTTGGCTGGGTCTTGGTCTAATTCTCTTGATAGTATGAATTTACTGTGGTTGACGTTGAGTGAATAGTATGGATGAACCCAATTTTTTTTATTTTTTTGTTTTTTATACCTCATGTGCATAAATGCCACAACCATATCCTCATCGGATGAAGACATTTTGATAACTGAATATTTGCATTGAAGTTTTATATTAGTTGCATTTCAGTTTTTTAGATGAGAACAACTGGGCAACTCAACTAAAACTACAGTTGAGTCACTATCGCGTTGTCGTTGACAGTTGCTTTTGGTGAGATCACGGCCTTAAAGATTTTAAATTACTTATATTAATAGGCTAACTGTTATTCATATACCTATTATAATATTTTATACTATCGTGTTTGTAATAATTAAGGTTCATAGCATAATGCCATATAGATATTAAACTCAAGTTGTTTTTAATGAATTACTTATTTTTAATTATTTTAATCTTTATCCGTTGGTTTTGGTTTTCGTTACAAAATATAAATTATGCATTTTATTTATAAAGTATTTTTGTTTTGTAAATTGTACAAATAAATATTTATTCCGGTTAAAAATAAATAATTATTTAACCGTTATTGTTAGTTTTAACACTTGTAAAGTATATATTATCAAAAAATGTCAACTCAAAATGAAATACGAATTTTTTTTTCATTAAAAGTAAAAATTTGATTTCAATTTTAAAAATGGTAAATGCATAATGTAATATAAATATGAATAAACGCCAAAATTAATTTAGTCCCAACACAAAAAAACAGTCAAAGTTACTCATATGGTAGTAGGCAAAAGCAATTTACATTTTATATTTTATTTATATTTATATTTATTAATTTACAATTTATACAATAATAAAAAAAATAAAAAAGTGCTCTGAACACTATTTAAATATCGATTTGAAAAAATTATTTGAGTATTCCTCAATTGCTTTTAAAACGAGTTTGAAATACTTTCAAACAGGCTCTTAAAAAGTTTTGGCAAGCTAATTTAAATTGTTCATTAGCTGACAGTCTTTTTTTCCAATATTTAAAAACCACGTAGTAAACTGTATTCAAAAAAAAAAAATCCCCGGAAAAAAAAGCTCCGAAAAAAAATGTGGTACAAAACCTTTAATAAGAATAAAACCGCATTGTTATCACAACTAAAATTTGAAAATAATAAATAAGTCTTATTTCAAACATTTTATACGTTCATAACAATCATAACTTAATATCAATATTTCTAAACTTACTACAATTTAACCTATGGCTTATGTACTAAATTTTTATTTTAATATTTTAATTTTTCTCCCATCATCAGCAACTTCTTTTCATCACTGTAATAGGGCACATGATAAGCAGAAATAAGTATCAAAATATCAGTGTAACAATGCTCCTAATAATAATTGTAATTACATGTTATATTTTAATATGTTAAATTAAAAACTTATAAAATCAAAATTATTTGGATTTCATATCCTTTCTCACAATATCAAAGATTTTTGATCGATTTAAGATTTAATGAACGTTTAATTTAACCTAAGTATATCAAACAAATAGTTGGGGTGGCCAGTAAACTGTAAAGGGTGGCCTGGTCACCACAGGTCACCCTTTAGCTACATGTCTGGCTGATATAGACGATGTAGACGGAAAATAGGAAATACAGCCGATTCGGATCCTACTGTCAGTTAAACGGTGTAAGCACTGCAGTACCGTCGTCGTGATGACTTCGATTTTTCCTTCTTTTTTCTATTATTTATCGCACAACACAATAATTATTGCAGACGGCATTCGTCGCAGTGCTGCGCGATGGATAGGGGGTGGGGAAAGAAGGGAGTCGAAGAAAACGCATTGGCCGTCGGGAAACTGCAATAATTTAAATGGGTCAGAAGTTCACCGGATCCGAAACGAACGATTTTATCGCGTACGAAATCGGCGTATTACACCGACAACACCGTCGGACTACGCGGAGCCACGCGAGCGATATAGATTTCCGCGCACGCGTTCGTTTGGTAAAATAAACAATCACAATAACAAAACTGGGTGTAACTTTCACCGTAATACGACGTATTATTATAATATTATTCACGCACCTTTTTCGGGTTGAGGCGATAAACAAAGGACTCGCCGTCGCCGCCGCTCGAGCGTTATTGTCTTAATATGTAAATTTTAATTATCGATCCGACGTCCGATATCGTCAGCCGATAACGTCGTATAAGACACGTACACGAATTAAACGCGATTTATAATAATAATAATAATAATAATATATAATATTATTATTATGTAGACATGAAACCGAGCGCTCGCACGCTGTGAAATCGCCGAATAAGCCGCCGCGCCGTCCGACCCGTAATAATTATTATCATTATTGTGTTTACCCGGTGGTGCGTCGTCCGGGTTCCGCCGAGAAAAACCTTTATTGTTCAGTAACGCCCTCCGCGTCTTAAACACCGCATTATTATTCTATTAGACCTACATTAGTCTTCGTTTTTTTTTTCCCCCAGGTATATCCGTTACTCGAGACGAAAATAATAATAATAATAATAACATACCAGCAACACGTCATGATGCTCGATGTGGGCCGTATCAAAAACAGTAACCCCTCGAAGTGCACACGCCTAACTGCTGCGGTACACACGTATGTAATAATAATAATAATAACAAGTCGCCACCTCGGACGATATTATTTTTTTCCACCTTTCCTTGATTACGTTCACAGTCTCTCGTCGGGTAGGTGTGTGCCGCCCGGTTGTGGCCACCGCGCAGAAATTGGGCGGAATAATTAATAATAACATTTTCGGTGTGTGGAGAACATGCACGCGTTGTAATGAAAACATTTTATGTGTTTTAATTACACTCAGGTGTTTTAATATAGTTTGCCCTCGGTTTCGAGAGCACTGTATTATGGAAATGTACTGGTGATTGGGGGAGAGGGGCTGGTGGATTTTAGGAGCAGGTTCCAGCGAACGAGGAACAGGAGCGTTGACGAATCGCAATTCTCCCCTCACCAAACTTCGAGACTTTTTAAACTGCACTTAAAAATTGATATTCAACTAGACTGTATAAGAAACGCGAGAAATTGAATTTCGTCAAATTTTTCTACACGCACCAGTTAGTGCAGTGTCAAAAAGGGTACACTCCTGATCCTGACCCTCCCTCTCTCCGTTTTAGTTTTGTACTCTTTTTTAAGTAACAAGTTATTTAATTTTTCTCTGCAAATTTTGTTAAAAAAATTTTTTTTAATTTTACCTTTATTATTTAATTAATATTTATTTTTTTCTGTTTTTATATTTAATAATTTGTTCATATATTTGATATTATGAATTAGTAAGTTGCTTTGTTTCTAATTTATATAGGTTATAATGAAAACAAAAATTCCAATAGTTGTGTAATATATGTATATATAATTTATATTTTGTACTTCTAGCAAAAAAAAAGTCAAAATTCTAATTTAAGTGGGATAAGATTTTTGGAAATTAACAAGGGGAATAGAACAAAAAAATACGGAAACTGATATAAATAGATCTTATATAACATCTTAAACACACAATGGCGCAACTAGGGGTGCGCAAGAGGGTCTTTAGCACTCCTGAATTTAAATATAGCACCCCTTGTCCCTTGTTATTTTAAGTCTTACTATAATAATATTTACAATAAAATACCATTCATTTCATATTTTTAAGTTTTAATGTAGGTACCTAATATTTTAAAAAAGTAATTCAGAACTATTTTGCTAAAATTTTTGCTAAAATGATATATTTTATCAAATATCAAATTATCATAATGGTTATTTTTAAATGTACATACACATTAAGAATAAGCGGTTTAATTGGGAGCTATTTTCAGACAATGGGTCACATAAAAAATAAAACACGTTAATACTATTTTGATTAAATATTGCATGAAACCCATAAAAAATATGTTGATTTAAAATGTAAATGTCTATTTATTAAGATTATAAAATTAAAATGTAATTTAATATTTTAACTGTGCATAAATATAACAGAATACTTGTTTATTTTAAAATGGTTTTTGTGATTCATAAATAATTGTGAAATGGTATTTGGGAGTGTAATCCCTCAGCTTATTTTTCGTTACATAATTCTAGCATCCCCAATATTTAGGCTCTAGTTGCGCCTATGTAAACACATCGGAATTAATTAAATTAATTAATTTGTGTCATTTTCAGATTGCAAAAATGTGTAGACGTTTTTTGCGCTATTTCTTAACTTTCCAATTTGTAATTTGCGTCACTATATACCCGAAATATTGATATTTCCGATTATCTTCCACACGTTATTTTTTACACCAAATGAAAGGTTGTTTACGAATTAAATAAGCTCGTGAAGCAAGCAAGGTGATTTTTTTTGAAGTGAGCTATGCGAAACGTGTACATATTTTTATCTACATACAAAACTGACTCCTTGGACTAATTTGATTTCGGTTTTCAAAATATAACTTTTATAATTAAATGTGGCGCAAATATCATAAAACTGTTCGTTATCGACTGTGGTTCGAATTACATAATATATATATACCCATTTTTTTGGCCGGTAGTTCTTGGCGCAGATTACATACGTATTTTAAATTCAAGTATTTAAAAAGAATAGATAAGAAAACCGGACATACTTCACACCACGAAGGTCATATATTTTTGGTTGTTGTGTTGAAAATTACGACTATTATTGTTCTTTATATTACTTACTTCCTTCTTTCAGAATCGTCTTATTGAAGAAATGATTTATTTAAAATTCTACACATCCACCAAAAGAGTATCTGACCGGAGGAGCGAAGAATATACCTGGTGCGAGGTATGTCCGACTTTCTTATCTTTACTTTACTTTACTTCACTTTATTTTTAATTATGCACATTGCACATACAATTAGTTAGCACTTAGCATCATATATAGTGTTTTATATACATACTAAAATGTTCACTACACAAAATCGTTTCTTTTTAGATCGTAGAAATTACATATTTTCAATATTCTACTTCTTAGAACCGTAATCAATAAGCACAAAACGTGTTATAAATTTCTTCAGCAGTAGCAAAATCATTTTAAATTTTAAAAATACCGAATAAACTTTTAACAGTTTTTTGAGATTTTTCTTCTAATGTATTCACAATTGTTTCGAAAACTACTTGAAAATTCTGTTTTAAATGTCCAATCTAAGAAGCTTAGCGTACATAAAACAAAAAATAGACGGGCGAAACAATAAAATAAAAACACGTCGCCGGATCTATCGCGGAGAATCTAAAACTCATATTTTCCAAACTTTTATCTCGTGACACGTTAGTTTAAGCCTGGAGTTTGTTTTAAATTCGTCATACGGGAATACTTCGAAGTATCAGGCATATTTTTATTTCAACGTAGAAGCTGACCCAAAACCATTAGAAAATAAAGCGTTAGATTTTGTGTAAAACATTTCGAAATCGATATCACACCAGGTCAACTCTCCTCTCCGCCATCCCTTAAAAATAATCTCCACGAATAAGAGACTCGTATACCTTCCCTCTTAACTCATGGATCATTCTAATGATAGTATCCCCTAAATAAAATATATTATTTAATTACAATAGTTTTTATCAGTGTGATTAGCAACGCTTCCGTGATTACTGTATAAGCACTAAATATGTAAAATAATAATGCAATTATTATGATAATGTAATGGAGAACAAAACGTGACTAATTAAGTTTAGAAATATCAGTTATTTTTCTACGGGCGTCCCTGGAAGCTAGATTTTAAAAATTCTGGACATACTTCACACCATAGGTAATCTTCTCTCCTCGGGTAAGATACTCTTGGTAGGTGTATTGAATTATAGAGAAACGATAAATAATTTCTCCAATAAAATGATTCAGAGCTGAGCTTTAGTTTATCCAAGACAATTTTATTTAAAAAATATAAAATTTGTTATTATTATGAAAAAAAATAGTTTTTCACTAAGCCAGTTGTATAATCTACTAATAACTAAGAAAAGGGAAAAAAATGATGAAAAAAAGGATTAGAAAAAAATTTCTTACACCAAAATATTCCTCATATTTTTATCTATCTAGATTTAAATTTTCATAAAGTTTTGATTAAAAAAAAAGTATTTTTAAGGCGTTTTTGTCAAATTTTAGATAGATTTCTTCAAGTTTTGAGAAAACAATTATTAAGAATTTCGAAAACTGACTTTTTAAAAGTACCATTTGGAAGAAAATTTTGTTTCAAAAAGTTGCTGGTAGATACTTTTGGAGAAGTTTTCTATATGAAAAAGTGTTCACAAAAAAAAATTATGAATAGATATCATTATAAAAACACGAGCTTCTTCGCTCCACTCAGAATCTAAAATGTCTTAAAAAGAACGAGTGAAAAATGAAGAAGTATACCAGAGAATAAAATAAAAAATGACTATATAGAAGACAATTGTAGAGAGATATTTTAAGAAAAAAATTATAGGGGAATCAGGAAAAGGAAGTCTAGGCAATGTTGGATATAGGAAAAAGATTATATGGAGAACTGGATGAAGTCGTCTTAGATAGAAAACGTATGGAACAATATGAAAAATATAAATAATATTTATTATTCAGCCAATATACAGATTAAAAACAAAAATTATTGGCGACAATTGACAGACTGACAACACATTATATTATAATATTATATTTTATTTAAAATGCATTTAATAAAACCAATGTGATTTGAAATTCAAAAAAAAAATATGAGTCGATGGGATATTAATCTTTAAATTTAGTAGTGTATGTCGTCCTGCCGTATCGGTACGAGTGGTTGTTTTTTTCTGTCCAAATATAATATGCGCACGTGTATGCGTATAATCGCCCAGGATTTATTCAATTATAATATTATTATACATATACACTTCGGATATTCCCTCGGCTCGAGGAACAACGCGATTCAGGTGCGGGAAAAATGAGAAATAATGTGTCCCTAAAACCGTTTTATTAATAAATAATAACGAGACAATAAAAATGTATAAACAACGCCGCCGCCAAGCGAGTTAACGTTTTAATACTTTTAATGTTTTTGGGAAACCGAAAAAAGGTATATAATATACACCCTCCCACCCGTATTTAGCAATTTTTTTTTTTTAACGTGTCGTCCGGTGTTTTTTTTTCATTTTCATTTTCATTTTTTTTTTCATTCCCCCCTCCCCCCAACGCGATATGACAAAACGCAAATGGGATTACCCGCAAACGGTGAATTCGCCGGGAAATCCCTTAGTGATCCATGTCAAATGTATTTTATACCGGGGTTAATGCGATTTTTATTTATTTATTGTCGTGTGGCGGACCCGAAACGAATACGAGTTAAGTGCTGCACACACAAAAGCGTATACATGCAGTGTATGCGGTATATACCTAGATAGTGTATGTCGTCATTGTTTTATTCATGTGTTTCCTTTAGGGGTGGGCGTTCACGGGGATGGGGTGAAAAAAAGAAAAATATTCGTTTCGCTATATTTTTCGGTTTCCATCATCCTCATCCTCCTCCTCCTCCTCCTCTTCCTCCTCCTCCGCCACCTCCTCGTACCTCCTCATATTCCACCACCTGCGCACCTGATCACCGTGATGCAGCACTCGGCCGTTTACACTCTAATGTGATGCCGATCCTCTGTACACGCGGCGGCAGCGTTCGGGGAAAACCTTTTGGGACTCCGAGAGCCATTTTGTTTCGCCCCGTCACTACTATACCGTCGCAGTAGCTGCACATATGACCGAACGCATTAAGTTTAGTAAAAATTTATACGCGATATAAAATATATATATCACACACTCCACGCCAACTATAATGTATACCCAAAGGTTCGCGCAACGTAGCGGACGGTCTCGCGGAAATTATTGAATATGACATTTTACTGGCGAAACGACTGCGTGCGGGCCCGTCTTCCGCGTAAAGCGATGTGACAAATCATAAATAACGTGTCCTGTACTATGTAGCAAAGTCCGTGGATATCTAGTAACAAAAAGATTGATAAATTGTATTAAGAAATTGTTCAGAAGTAGCTTATGGTTTGAGTTACTTGTACAGAAAATGTTAACCATCAACTTAAAATTGAGTCAATTTTAACAGTAAAAGGGTAACAAACTTTAAAAAATTAAACAAATACAAATAAAGAAATAACTATTTCAGTACGATTAAAATGCATTATAAACAAACATATATTGTTTGAAATCATACGCAGAAAAAGTAATAGAAAAAAAAAAGATTAGTAAAAAACGATTGAACAGGACACCTTGGACACATTTTATAAATGTGCGTTTCGTTGTATGTACTACGTCAAACTTTTACAATAACCGTAGATCTATATTTTATTGGTCGTTCGCTCATTTTACGACTTTTTCGAGGTACGCGAAAAGAAAACGAAACAACAACAAAAAATAAAACCATTCTGATGGCGTTGCAAAAGAAAATTGTTATCGACCAGACAAAATACACATACCTATACGTAAGTGTCGGACATAAATGTGAAATAAATGTAGGACAAAATCCCGCCACCAAAATCTCACTATCGAATCTAAATCCCACGGAAAAAATCCCGTCCGGACAAAATTTCACCGAACAAAATTACACATAGGCCAAATCTCACCAAACAATAATTTAATATAACAAGATTTATTCAATTTATCTTCACTTTATGTTTTTCTTCTTTCTCTTTATATCATTTACTACTTGGTTTTCGCTTGTATTTTAATTTTTTTTATATACAATAAATAAATTATATTGGTGATATGATGTATTTAACAATATTATCAAATTATTTACAAATTTTAAAAAAAGTCGTAGAAAATGAACGGATTAACCTTTATTTAAAGATTTAAACATCAATATTTTTCTAAAAATCAAATTTACAAATTGACCATTTTGAATTTTTTGTAAAACTGTAGCATAAAATTTCAGTAACTATTACATTTTGTCAAATCGTACTAAGACAACAAGTAATATATAAAGGCATCAATTAAAATACAGTGTAACAGTATAAATAAAATACAAAAATCCAATAACGTATATCAGATACGTTAGAAACAACTTTTTAAACATACCTATCCATTTCACAATAAATTTCAAGCGGATATCATTGAAATTTACTATCAACCGGTTCTCAGCCTAGAAAAATACGTTTAATTTGTAGCTATTGAGATGTTAGGTATCATCCGGTATTATTATTAAACCGGCGAGATTTTTTCCACAACATTTTATCCGGCAGGATTTTGGCGACGAGATTTTGTTCGGATACCATGTGAGATTAAGAATCCTAAACGAGCCCATATACACACTTTTGAAAAGGGTGTAAAAAAAAATAGGATAAAAAGACGAAAAAATAATAAAAACAATTAAGATTTTAGAGAAAAATTATAGGTCAAGGGATTAAAATAGAATGTTTAAAATGTTCAATATGTCTGTTCTAAAATATCTATATAATATATTTAAAATAAAATTTCATTATTGAGTTATTTCAAATCATTGAAAAAATAAAAATCTCTTGTCTTTATATAATAGTGTTTCACCCATATTGTACCACGTATACCTAGCCATAAGTTAAATAACAGTATTTAAATACTACTCTGACTCTCAAACTATACTCTGACAACTGGGTGGCCACAGAAATCCACGGTTACACAGTGCACTACCTTAAATGCGTCTTGCCCGCGTGGTATGTGCAGTGTGTGTGTGTGTGTGTGTGTGTGTGTGTGTGTGTGTGTGTGTGTGTGTGTGTGTGTGTGTGTGTGTGTATAAAAAGGTGCGGAGTGCTTTTCCCCCGTGTTTCACCTTTATTATAGTTCACAGATGAATAATTCTAGTAATGACGTACACGGAGATAGGGTCCTAGGATTACAACCTCCCGGTTATGACGTGTAGAGATTGGTGTGAAAGGAGAGGAGAGACAAGATTATGAAGATCCTACTACCGGTTTTTGTGAAAATCACTAAGCGGACTGAAATCCTGTATACGCTTCTGAATTATTCTAGAGTAGTAAAATGACGGGCAGGTTTGTGGCCCCGTCTGCTGTATTCTAGCTCCAGATCTGCCGCTACCACCCCAAACGTCGTCAACACGACCACCGGTTAACGCCACGTATTAAAACTCATTTATAAAACGGAATGACGAAAGACGCGACGACAATGGGGGGGGGGGGGTAGATAGGTAGGTGATACGTACTAACCAAATAACACAATGCCCTATAACCCAAAATAATATGCGAGTAAAAAGAAAAATATGATGAAAAAAAAACAAAATCAGCAGATGACACCATTTCGTTCTGGCATTATTACGACCGGCGGCGGCGGCGATCCATCATGGACGCTCATTGTCCATTCATATATATATATACGTGTATCATCGGTGTACGGCCCCAAAACACGTATAATATATTGAAAACGCGTATAATATAGGTATGATATTATTATAATACACACACGGGCGTTAGCGCTCGCAAAGGAGGCCTCTGTGTGTAATCCGGTGTGACAACGTGTCACATTGGATAACCGTGTGCGAAGATAATAAAGGTAAAAAAAAAAAAAGCGAAGAGGGATAAAAAATAATAATAATAAAATAAATAAAGCCCGTAGCGTGTGCGCAAACTCGCACCACACCAACACGTCGACGAAACGTAAAAATAAATGGCTCTTCGATGACAATGATGAATAGAAATACGTTATGCAGTGTGTGTGTGTGTATTATGTATGTATGTGACAGAATAGACCTGCACGACGACGGTGACTTCTCGGGGAGTATGTTTTTGTGTGTACGATATCGCGTATATTATAATACGTATAATGTGTGTGTGTGTGGTAGTTTATCGGAGCCACAAAAGGGATGTTTTGACAGCGATCATCTCCTTTTCCGCGGGCGACCCATCGGTCATGCAGAGTGACAAGTCCGCAAAACGTTTTATATAAAACGGCCCCCACAAGTCGCTACGTATTATTATTGTATTATTATTATTATTATTATTATTATTATTGCAGTTATTATTATTATTATTATTATTAATATTTTGCCTGTAATCGGTTCTTAATAGCGCCGCGCGCAGTCGTATTACACATTACACGCGACGACCGCTGCCGTTTATATTATTATTTCTATTGTCACTGCGTCCTCTTCTATAACCTACGTGCACGGTACATTGTCACGGCGGCGACAGACGTTCTATTATATTATTATTATTATTATTCAAGGTAGTAGGTACGATCATCGTGTATACTGTATTATACATTCATATTTTACGAATTTCATACTGAGCGGTCATTGATGTCACCGCACCTTGTCGTGCCGCCACCGCGTATTATAAATATATATTATTATCGTCATCGGTGTTTTCCATGTCGGCTACTTATATACACGGGCTGCGAACAAATTTTTCAAATCGTTATTTTCAACACAACAGTTTTAGGCGGACGCGGGTTTCGGCGCAAACTTAATAATCGCCAGTTTCGGTCGACGGAGGCCCGTAACACACAACGACATCGGTGATTCGAAAAATATTAGGTTAGTATCATAGGCGTGCGCACAGGGGGTGCCGAGGATGCTCAGGCACCCCCCCGGATTCTTCAACTGGGGCCCTAATTGCAACAATAAGAATCGAATTTGAATTGTCACGTTTGTACTAGAGTACAAAATTATTGAAAAACAATATTTGCTAAAATTCGAACACTATTCATTAAAATTAAGTTAATATTTTCACTTCTGTAGAATTAAATTTATATTACATACTTAAAATGCTATAATTTTTTATATAGATAACTAAGTAATAAACTAAAAATTATTAAAAATAGGTACCTAAAATCAAGTACTTACACACGATGTATCATTGGATGATACAAATCTATATATTATAGTCTGCATGGATAGATTAACCAAAGAAATAATATATTATATCGATAATATCATTGACTAGAGAAATATTTT
>JAIPRM010012123.1:0-12349 GCA_025469315.1 Stegophylla sp. TES_Ste_2020 | reverse complement strand
GAAATGTACAGTACACAATTATTACTTTGAGAACATACCATGCCTCTATCGCAGATCTTATTGTTAAAATCACTCAAGAGTGCGCTAAGCCTAAAGAAAATTATAATTTAAAGACAAACTGTACAAAAATATACGATTCGTGAAGTACAATAAATTTTCCAACAACAAGCGTTATAAATTTTTAAACCACCTGGTATTCACGGTGAAAATAAAAACAAAACAATTAGCTTAAATAATTTTTTTTGTAAAATATGCTTAAATATGCAAAATTTTCAAATATGCCGTCATCCCTATAATATGCATTATTTATATGCAAAATAAACTTTTTCCTACGCATTCTATATGTTACACAAATCGTCCACATTTCTCACTCCCGTTGAGCTGCATACAGCAATTACAAACATGAAAATGCATACAAATGTCCGGGACTCTACAGTCATCAACAACCATTTTAACCACGATGAACGCGAGCGCCACGGCAATTTCATAACGTTTCTGAAAATACAAAAAATAATAATAAATGTGTGTCCGTTGTTATATCGTTGTATCGAACGGTGCAGCGAGGAGGAGGTGTCACGACGGGAGGTGTTTGTACGCGCAGGTATTACAAAAATACATAATATATGGCTGATATGAAATGATATGCGAACGGCGCTGGCAGCAGCAGGGGCATTCAGCTCTCCGGCGTGTCCATTGTACTTCCGCGTGTATAATAACAATAATAATATACACGAGGCGAAAGAGACAGAAATCGGAGAAAAACTCACCACGGCTTTTGTCGTATACGCATTCGACGGGGTACACGTCATGCCCGCGCAAGTATATCTATAGAACACAATAGTATATAATATACATTATGTTGTGTGTGTGTGTGTGTGTGTAATACACACGCGAGATGATTACCTTTGGAAGATTTACGAAATAGCCCCCCCCCACACACACACACTGCGTGCATTATCGATGTATAGGTCGATATATACGACGGTCACACCGTGACGAGAGTTATGGGCCGTTACCGCCGAAAGGCAAAACGTTCGGAGACGCTTTTGTGTAGTTTTTTATAACGCGGTGGGTGGGGACCGGGGAGAAGCGTCGGGGACGGAAAAAAAAAATATCGTCTTAATAATGTCGTGTCGACAAAATATCATGTCCGACGCACTGTCTGCTGCAGGATCGAGAAGACCTACGCATTTTACATAATAATAATAATAATAATAATAATATACAATCACGTTTTGTCGTGCAATATTATGAGGAATGCAATATTATTGAATGTATCAGGCAGGGGATTTGTGTCTTGATATTTACGCGAATGGTTCGTCGTCGTCGAAAAAAAACGCGAGAATACTATACGACGTTTCATTCGGTGATTTATTACCGATCGGACGTTTGTGGTTATTTATTTATTTATTTATTTATTTATTTTTTTTTTTTGATTCTTCAATATGTTTGCAAGATTAATATGGGAGAATCCGAACAGGGCCTCGTGAGGGAAATGAGGTTCTCTTTCCACCACTATACACCACGGTATAAATATATAACACGTATTATACATACTACTATATAATTTGCATTACGTGTAACAGTATACAGGGTGATTTTTTAAGCGTGTTCACCCTCATTTTTGGCCGTAAAAATGCAAAATTTGGGATTTTTTTTTTTTCCTGAATGTTCGAGTTACTATAAAACCAATATTTTCCATAACTCATTTTTTTCATGTCACCTTTAGGGGGTGTCCTGTGGAGATACACAGACTTTCTTTTTTCAAATGGATACTACCCCCCCCTATTTTAATTACGGAATTATATTCGGGTTATTTTTCTGTGAATTTTAATGTATTAAAATTAAAATTTGAACGTGTAGTTTTTGAATTATTCAAATTTAAATATTAAGGAAAATTGTCACTTGGGCACATATTTTAATTTATTCTTAATAGGTAAATGAGATAAGATGACCTGACTAATTAATATTTTGTAAATGTAAAATTTAATCTCGTACACACGACATGATATCTGTGAACATTTTGACTAATTATTTCTGATTAAAGGTCAATTGAGTAGATTTATAATAATTACGAACTACGTACGTAGCTAAATATGTGCCCAAGTGACAATTTTCCTTAATATTTAAATATATTTAAATATTCAAAAACTACTCGTTCAAATTTTAATTTCAATAAATCGAAATTCACAGAAAAATAACCCGAATATAATTCCGTAATTAAAATAGGGGGTAGCCATTTGAAAAAAGAAAGTTTATATCTCCACAGGACACCCTTAAGGTGTGACATGAAAAAAATGAGTTATGGAAAATATTGGTTTTATAGTAACTCGGACATTCCGGAATAAAAAAATCCCAAATTTTGCATTTTTACGGCCAAAAATGGGGGTGAGCACGCTTAAAAAATCACCCTGTATACTCGGCCGAACTTTTGGGAAATTTTACCCTTTACCCGCGAATTCGCGTTATGCGCTGCTCGCAGCAATCGTCGAAATGGCAATACCGAAATTGAAAAGTCCCATCCAGACGTACATCAATCACACCACCACCGCCTCCGTGCTCGACCGAAGCATATGTATAAGTGTCCTCGTGGGACCCGGAGATTCGGTCGGTTGCACGCGCTCGCTCATGTTCACAGTTGTCTCCCCGGACGTGTGTATTATCCTACAACATAAAGTAGACCGTCCCCACGAGCCCCGTGCAATTTAGATGGTCTCATAGGCGTGCGTGCTCACAGGTGGGTGCCGAGGGGGTTGCAGCAAAGGCACCCCAGACAACTTTATCCCGTTATTATTGGTAAGACGACGACTCCGTTCGGAGTCTATAAACGATACTTAACGGGACGAGTAGAGTGATGAAAATGATCTGTAATAAAGATCATGATGGTCTCTTGATTATTTTCAGGTGATTATAGACGGATAGATGGATATTGATAATATAGGGCCCGGATCGGAATCCGATGCAAAATGCATATTTATTTTGGTGATCTTAGGCAATGCTTTCCTGCAAGTACATAATTTGTTTCGTGATGTAAACAGAGAACTCAAAAGTGAAACTTTTATTTCGCATTATTTTGCATTTTTCGATGTTTTTATTCATTTTTAGAGCATTGTTCATCATTTTTCGGTCATTTTATTCGTTTTAATGCATACTTGAACAGTAACCCTTCAATTTTAATTTATAATATCTGTGTATCTAATCTAATATCTATAATATCTAATTTATAATGATAATTTTTTATGAAATTCAATTTACGCGAGCAATCAGGTTGGGAATAAAAGGTCGCAGGACTAGTGTCAGGCCCGTAGCTACGGAGGGGCCAGAGGGGGCGTTACCCTCCCTAAACCCAATCTTTGCCCTCTCTAAGAATATTAAAAATATTAGCAAAGCTTTTAGGTAGGTATGTATTTTCAGGGGTTCTCAGTCTTTTTGAGACCACGACCTCCTCTCTATGTTCATCATTTAATTTTATATAAATAAACTCTAATTCAAGTTTTATTTTTAATACTAATAAGTTAGTATTATTCGTTTTGTATTTTTGAAATAAATGTAAATTTCCATAATATTCTATTATACATGGATGAAAAATTACAGTGGACGAATTCATTTAATGAGATATCGCAGTGTAAATAAATTAAAAATTGCATATAAATATTGTTTTTTTGATATAATGCTCCCCTTGAAATCGGTTTGCCCCATCTGAAAATTTGGTCTGGCTACGGACAGGACTAGTGTTGGTGAAAAATTTTGTCGCCTTTGAGCGTAGTGCCGAATTATTTTGTTTCCCCCGGAGTTTCTGACCCGTCGTATTTCACCCCGTAATCATCCCCTGCGTATAGTAATAATGTTGAGCGGCCACGTAAACGACGGAGTCCGCGGGTGCGCGCGCATAATATGTGTGTGTGTGTGTGTGTGTGTGTGCGTGTTGTTAAAAGAGCGAGAGTGACAAATATTCGTTGCACCCGGCCCGGCCGTCGCGTCGGCCCGACGGCGGCGGCGACGGTAGCGGCGCGTCGGCTGCGGTGGCGGCGGGCCCACGATCATTTGTCGATAATGAATTGGGCCCCTCCGTTCCGCATCGCACTTAATAAATAAACCGCCGGAGCGGGCGCCGCCCATACGCCCAATGGCCGTCCGCTAAACCGTACAGCCCCCTGGAGGGGTAAAAAACCCAACCACCCCCTGCGCGCTCGTCACCCCGGCAACCGCGAATATAGGGGACGGACGATCGCGCGTATATATACATGCGGTATATTATGTATATATATACGTATATATATACATAGGCAAATCTCTATCTATTTATATCGTCCAGTATACACTACGTGTGTGCGTGTGTATGTGTGTGTAAAGGCACGCGCACTTACACTCGCACAAGTATATATATATATAATACATACACATAAACATTATATTCCGATTGAGTGTCGATAACGGCGGTGTGCGGGGGTGGCGGGGACAGCGCGCAATCGCCATGTAATCGCGTGATAACGCGTTACCGTTACCGCCGCCGCCGTATGGACCAGTTGAAGGGATTCGCGTTGTCGTCGCCCGCTCTGCAGCACGCCGCCGCCGCCGTCAACGTCGCCGCGTTATATTATCGCGGCTGTCGCCGTCGCGCCCTCCGCCACAACGCACCACCGTCGTCGGACCGGGTCAATCGCCGACAATGGATTCGCGAGCGTCTTCGCTGTCGCCCGTAATCGACCCGGACGACTCGAGATCGCCTCCCGGTTCACCGCCTTCACACGAATCGCAACAACCCGCCGAACTACGCGTTCGCAACAACAACAACAACAACAACAATAGCAACAACAACAATAATCTACACCATCGACAAGTGCAGTCGTCTGCAGCAGGCGTGACTAAATCACCGCCGCCGGCGCGTACGCCGCCTTTACCGTCGGACCATCATAGGACGTTGATAGTAGGCATTACCACCGCGGCTGCAGGTACGAATAATGATAATGGGATATGGCCGAGTGATGGCCTACAGTAGTCAAGGGCCTGCACGCCACCAATGTGGCCCGCCCCCCACGAAAGACTCGCACGAGGGCGAGCAGAATATTTTAGGGTTACCAGACGTCCCGTATAATACGGGAACGTCCCGTATTTTAACTAGAGGTCTCGTTGTCCCGACAAATCTCTTCGGGACACCAAAATGTCCCATTTTTCAAAAAATTACTACTAATGCATCCCTTTGACTCTTAGGATATCAATGAATATTATAAAAGATATCCATTCTTCTAAGTTTTGATGAATATGATAGACCTGCATGATCAGGAAATTCAACAATCAATTAGGTAATTTTTTAAAGTTAAAATATAATATATACTCGTATTTTTATAAAATTAATGTGATAATTATTTTATAAATACATTCCTATTGTTTAATGGCTATTGCCTAAAGAATACTAAGTCATTTTTTTTTTTGTTTTCGTTTTTTTTTTTTTTTAAAATTATTTTATCAAGTTTAAAAATGTTATATTTATACTTTATTTAGTGTACGTTCTTATTAACATATTCTGTTGAAATATTATTCAAAAATTATAAAACTTAAATATAGAAATTAACTAAAAACATTTTAATTTAAAAAGAATCAATTGTTGGAGGGGGGATAAAATTCATTTTTTGTTTGTCCCGTATATTTAATTTTGAAATCTGACAACCTAAATATTTACACTCTAGGGCAACCGTTCCTATATTCCCGTATTCCGAGGGACTAGGGATTTCGCACAACTCAATCATTAGAAACATGCAAGTTAGAACTCAATGCGACCATTCTTTCTCGCTTACACTTAGACCAAAATCCCCCGTTTAGAAAATTAAAAAACAAATCGAATGTCTCTACAGACTTATAAATTAAACTGAAAATCACTATACCCCAATAACGTGAAACTATTGAAAGTAAAACAATAATAAACAGCCCAGTTCTTCGTATTTGAAACATTAAAATAATTAAATGCATTTAAGATCTTGCTATGTCATTCATTTGTTTAAAATATATAGGATTTTGATTTCAAAATGTGAATTTTTAGTCAACTGTAACATTGTTATTTGATATTAGATTGTTACAAACAGTGAAAACACAATAATGGTTAGTCAATAGTTGAAAATTTGGGATCGAAATTTTGGGAGAGGATTCCGTCAAACACAAACCACATATTTTCAAAAGCAGTGGTTACCGACTTTTTTCATTCTATTCCACCTTGTAATTTTTTTAAAAATCTCATCCCCCCTTAAATTAGTGTAATGATTTTTTTTTTTGGCCATACAAATAAATTATACAAAATAACTATGAGTTGTACCATCTAGAGGCAAATCCGGTATCAAAAAGTTGCTGATCGAAACTTTTGGACAAGTATTTCCATACGAAAAGTTTTACACAGAAAAAAAAAATAAACATCATTGTAAAAATACTAGCTTCTTCACTTCGTTCAGAATCTAAAACAAATGTCTACAAAATCCGAACTCTAGTTATAACTTCAATAATTCTAATAAGTGTCATCGGCATCTTTCGCTTGAGCAACATTTTTGAACGGATACACTTAAAGACGTAATTGAGCAGAACAAGGATGAACTTTTTGGATTGAAGGTCAATGAAAATGTAGTTTTTATGATCACACTATTATTGTAATTCGGTCTATAAAATACTATTTCACAATTTTAAAAAGGTGCCCCCGATCGTTGCTCGTCTTCTACCACGCTGATGTGATTATTAATATTTTATTACTTTATTAGCAATAATGACATTATTACTAAACATCTAATTTCCCAGTTTTAGATTCTGAACGAAGTGTTTTTAAAATGATGTTTATTTATTTTTCTGTGTACAACTTTTCGCATGGAAATACTTGTCCAAAAGTTTCGATCAGCAACTTTTTGAAACCGGATTTTCCTCTAGATGGTACTTTAAAGAGGTCATTTTTTGAATATTTCTCAATTCTTCAATTTTTTTTTTGGAAAAAACTACCCAAAATTTGACAAAAACGACTCGGAAACCATCATTTTTTGATCTCAACTATATGAAAATTTAAACATAGATAGAAAGTAATATAAGAAAGGTTTTGGCGCAAGAAAATTTTAGAAATGTGAAAAAAAAATTTTGAACATTTTTCTAACATTTTTTTTTTTCATTTATTTTTTATATTATTAACTTTCTTTGTTCAGAATCCATATATTGAAGAAATAATTTATCGTTTCTTTAAAATTCAATACACCCGTCTGTGCAAGAGAATCCCACCCGACGTGCGAAGTACTCACTTCTTACGGATATATTCTAAACGTCGATAAATTGATTTGTAAATAATTTATTTCTACCTTATTACATTGTTTCCGTAAAAAAAGTATGTTCAATATGGTCAGCCTATCTGGGCCGTATATCGCGGAGGATACATTATTTTCTCTGTAAATATTGCAATTTAAAGGGCAACAGTAACCGTTAGAGTTTGAATAAATAATAGAAGTACGACCAGAACACAATTCAGAGTATACCAAAATAATACCTTTTTTACTATCATACTTACAAGTTTGACTTGACTTTAAAAGAATCTGGTACACATTTCATACTTTTAATAAACTATATTTTATTGATTTATAATAATTGTTTTTATGTAATTTTTTATCGATTAGAATTATATGAAAAATAAACAAGTTGATTTTATGTGTTGGTCTATAGGATTTTTTTTATCAGTATTTGCTAACACATTCATTATGCATTAAATATTAATACTTTAGTTGAGTGGTTAAGTATTATTAATTGAAACTTCTTGAAAAGTGTAAAAATATAGAATGTGATTAGCATCATGATGCTTCAAAGAATTATCAAAAAGATTAAATATTATGGTATAAAATATAAATTTCCATATTCTTCCAAAATTTATTTACCTATGATAATGTGTTCGTTTCTTGTTTAATATTTATTAATATGATTTTTTTTTTTTTACTAAACTATCATTGAATTCTGTCATATACTTGAAATTTAAAAAGTTATCTTGAATAAATTACGTTACACAATATATTTACATATTTTTACGTTCTTCGTTGTTAAAAAAACCGGACAAACTTCGCACGATGTGTATTCTTCGCACGACGCGTGGGATTCTCTTAACGGGTGTATTGAGTTTTAAAGAAACGATAAATAATTTCGTCAATAAAACGATTCTGAACAAAGGAAGTTAATAATATAAAAAATAAACGAAAAAAAAAATGTTAGAAAAATGACCAAAAGCTTTTTTACACATTTTCAAAATTTTCTAGCGCTAAAATCTTTCTTATATTATTTCCTATCTATGTTTAAATTTTCATATAGTTCGGATCAAAAAATGATGGTTTCCGAGTAGTTTTGTCAAATTTTGGGTAGTTTTTTCCAAAAAAAAAAAAAAATTGAAGAATTGAGAAATTCAAAAAATGACATCTTTAAAGTATCATCTAGAGGCAAATCCGGTTTCAAAAAGTTACTGATCGAAACTTTTGGACAAGTATTTTCATACGAAAAGTTGTACACAGAAAAAAAAAAATAAACATCATTGTAAAAACACTAGCTTCTTCACTTCGTTCAGAATCTAAAATAAATATTGTATTTTTAATATTTTATTAGATTAATATTTCTTCTGTGTGGATTTCTTTTTAATCTCGTCTCATTCGCGCGTTCTTTTTTATCTCTTCACACGTCACACTCGCTCATTGTAAATACAGCTTGTATATTGTAATAATATTATAATAAATGTCTGAAAAATATATTTATATTATTATTTTTTTTAATATTAGATTAACTAGTTTCTTAACTGCTTAGTTAGTTTTTGCAAACATACCTCGCACTTAAAAGATCAAACCTGTACCGACGTGCGCGTTAATGATAATGATGATAATCATTAAGTGGATCGCCAAATACAATACTAAAGCAATCGCGTACACTATTACAGTGACTCTGTATAAGTTAACAATAGAAATAATTTTAAAAAAATCATTTGCATAATTTCGAAAGTAATTTATATATATATATATATATATATATATATATATTATTATTATAGGAAAAATAGTTATATGACTATTAAAATTTAAACCGAACATAGTGAGTAGACACGTTTAAATGTTGTTTTTTTAAATTGTTATAAAAGATGCAAAAATTTTAATTTATATTATTCAAGTGTTTTATGTTTTCGGTTTTTTTTTCAAATTCATATATTTATCAATTATAGCAATTTTCGGTGTGGCTAAACGAACAAAATATAAATAATAACAGCGTCAGAGCGCCCGTCGAAGTATTATGATCATATCGAGGGAAAATCTCGAATATCTAACGAGTAAATACCATAATAATAATAATAATAATTATTTTTTATTCTTCAGCTGTTATTATTGCAGTACCTATAATATATCTTTCGAATTTTATCGTGTCGGTTCGGTAACAATAATAATAATAATAATAAAAAAACAAACAAACGTAGTAATGGAAATGTTTTTTTTCGTTTTTTTAAGGGGAAAATCGCGGACCTATATATATAAATAAAAGTTGTTTTGGTCGGTAAGGGTGATTGAGTGCGCGGCATCCACCAAATTTCATTAGAACCGTAGTTTGCCAGTGGAACAAAAATACCAAATTGGATTTTTTTTTTTTCATTCCATCCCCCCCCCCCTCGGTCGCGTCTTCGCGTCGTTTTTATTCGTTTTATTAATCCGAGGTCGGTTACACGGGCGAATTTATTGTTGTTTTTTTTTCCATCCACCATCACACACGCCCAGCCAGCAAAACGAACGTGCCTCCTCCACTATATATACACATTATATTACACGTTGGCTCGGAGTCATTATTATCGTTCCGGTTCAGTTAATAATTGTATTATATACAATTTTTATCGTGTAGCAGTGTGCAACAATATTCGGTTTATTAGATTAAAATCATATAACTCGAGACTGTTGGTCGATGAGACTGCGTGTGCAATACGGGAAAAACACTAGCACTGTGCAGATCAGCCCCCGAAAATAATAATTATTGTTAACACGGACACAACGTGTTTTCGTAGGGGATGAATCGGACATCGAACACACAATAGACAGTCGGTTTGTTACTGTATATTACATCATGTGTTTGATTTGTGATCTGTTGCAGTATAGAAACCGTTTATATAATGACATTCAAGGGACCGGCCATAATAACTATATAAATAATAATTAGAGCTGTGAATTTGTAGGAAAGTGAATTTTTTTTTTCTTTTTGGTGATTGAGAAACATAGCTTTGTAAGTACATAATTTGAATTATGTAACAACGAATCCATGTATAAAACTTTTATTTTGCATTTTTTTTCCATTTTTTGACGTTTTTATTTTTTTAGGTCATTTTTTTTTTTGTATTTTTAAGTCATATTTTTCTTTTGTATTTCATTTTCCGGTATTTTTAATTAAATTCCGTCAAATAACATCTTTTGAAAACATTTTTTTTTTTTTGCTTTACACAAGCTATATAATATAAGTAAATTTTAAAAATTATAAAAATTTTTTTTTTTATGTTTCAGGTGAGTAGGATTATACAAAATTCAAATTCAACCAACAATTTTATTATTTTTTTTATTAAATAAACATATTTTTATGCATGTAAAATTTAATCTACTAATGTATTAATGTATATAATATCCTATAATATCAATATAAATATAAAAATTAAATTACAAACCATTTTAAGTGCATTTTATACTATAATTTTTGGCATTTTATATTGCATTTTTTGCATTTTAAGTGCATAATTCAATGCATTTTTTAAACATTTTTAATGCATTTTTTTTAAGTTTTTTAGGGCATTAAATTCACAGCCCCAGTTATAGAAATTAAATTTTGCAAATATTCATAATATACCTAATTAACGTATCCAGCAATGAAATAATTATTTGTAGATTACAACCTATTGGAAATACATAGCGATTTCTATGAGTATTGAAATATGACACAATTATTCATAAAGAAAGCACACTGAATGAACATATTTTATTCCATCTCGATAAAATGAAAGATTATTTATCTACACAAGTGGACTGGATGAATCTATCTTATTGTGCTCAGCACTGCGTATATTTATTATTATGTTTAATATGTGTATGTGAAAAAATTTTTAATCACTTCCGTCGATATTTTTAGTAATAAACGTTCGGAGAAACTCGTGACTTGTTTATATTTGAAAGGAATTTTATTGCGCTGTGACACAGTAAATATTTTTCACAAAACACAACGGTATAAAACAGTGTGATGCAGACGATAACAGCCGTTATACGAAATAAACAAAATAAAATTACTCCCTGTACACGAGCCTCAAGATATACACTACTCACGCGGATATATATTATATATATATATATATTTATTTATTGAATAATTTCTAATAAGACTCATAAAAATGTGTGCAATTAATTATACATGAGTAAATTGTTTGACATCGTGTACTTATATTGTTTTTAAATTGCTTTCATTGGTATTGTTCTTCTATAGAAGTCATTAATAATTGTAACAGTTGTAATCAATAAGAATTTCGATAAGTTTTAAAATAGCAATAAAATAGAGAAAATCAACAATAGTTTGTAGTCAATGAGTTGGCTCGTGTAGTGCCCTCCTCAGGAATATGTTATAAACTGCGTTTTATGAATATTGATACATTTTAGAGTCTCACGTAACAAGAACGTCCTAAGACCATTTTCTACAGGAGGAAGGATAAACCCATTTTAACTCAGGGATCACTATATAAGTATAACTAAATAATTTATTACATTTGAACTTTCAGTAATTACAGATTATAATATTGTTCAAGAAACAAAAATATACGAAGCATTAAAATTAAAAGTAGAACTGAAATTTCGGCTGAAATTATCCATTATTACAGAGTTAGTTGTTTAAATTGATTTCCTTTAAATTTTAATTCAATATCAAAGTTGTTTTGATTTTGTTTTTCATTAAATGCCTCATAAATACGATACAACGTATAATTAGGATTTTAGATTCTGAATGAAGTGAAGAAGCTAGTGTTTTTACAATGATGTTTATTATTTTATTTATTTATTTTTTTTCTTTATTTATTTATTTTTTCTGTGTACAACTTTTCGTATAGAAATACATAGAAATACTTGTCCAAAAGTTTCGATCAATAACTTTTTGAACCCGGATTTGCCTCTAGATTGTACTTTAGAGAGGTCATTTTTTGAATTTCTCAATTTTTCAATTTTTTTTTTTGGAAAAAACTACACAAAATTTGACAAAAATGACTCGGAAACCATCATATTTTGATCCGACTTTTATGAAAATTTAAACATAGATAGAAAATCCTATAAAAAAGATTTTGGCGCAAAAAAATTTTGAAAATGTG
>JAIPRM010012122.1:0-12352 GCA_025469315.1 Stegophylla sp. TES_Ste_2020 | reverse complement strand
TAACTTTTCCGACTTGAGACTGTACCAAGCTTTAGACTGGGGCAAATGAATGAGTTGCCAACCCCCAAATGACGCCACTGCTTTAAAGTACAATTTAGAGGCGAATTGGGTTTCAAAAAATTATTGATCGAAACTTTTGGACAAGTATTTCTATACGAAAAGTTGTACACAAAAAAAAAATAATAATAATAATAAACATCATTGTAAAAACACTAGCTTCTTCACTTCGTTCAAAATCCAAAAGTCAAATCCGTATCACAAGGGGGCCGTAACATCATATAAGAACGGTTTTAAAAAAATAATTATTAAGGTATTAATTAATTAAGTGGAAGTATTAATGATGAATATATATAAACTCGAGAGTAATCTCTTGCGGCTAATTATTTATTCTCGTACGTCCTGCTGCTTTTTTTATTTTCCATTCACGTTGAATATACAAGTGTAATATATATATATATGAATATGTAATATATGAAAAAGAACAATAATGCCGACAAAAAAAAAGAAAAAAAAAATAGAAAAGGGAAACGTACAGAGTATCTTGTCGCACTGAGCAATTGATTAATGTTTTTTAATTTCAACACATTCTCGATTTCGGTTGGTGGGAAGGGGGGGGGGTGAGACGTGACTCGTGATGACTGCAAACGAACGTGACTACAAATGTACACCTATATAACCGTGTTTTTTCCATATTATAATATATAATATACAGTATGTAAATTAATTTTGAAAGTCAGTAGTTATTACTCCTGATATAATGCAGATATTGAGGTTCCCCTTTTTTTTTCCGTTTTATTACTTACATGTTACTCAGAGAAAAAAACAATTTTGAAATCGGTTGAATTTTGAATCAACGAGAGCATTTTATTTTTCAAAAAACACAGCAAATTGTAAAATTGTATGGTTTTTAAACTTTTAAACAGATAACTAATAATATGATAATATTAGGTAATGAAGTACGTACCACTCATTAATATTTTTGTTTATTTTTATAAATGTTCAAAATGCCCCCCCCCAATTGACTGCTATACATAACTCAATTATGTACAACCATGATTTTTATAATGAAATTAATGTGTCTCTGGGAATATCTCTCACATTTTTTACTATACCTTCACGAAGTTCTTGAATGAATGTAGACGGATAGACAACATTTTTGAGATAGACCCACAGAAAGAAGTCCATTGGGGTCAAGTCTGGGGGGGGATCGAGCTGTCCAATTTATTGGTCCCCCTCTGCCAATCCATTTGTCAGAGGGATTTTATATGTAACTTTATAGTTACATATGAAAATAATGTAACTGACAACAAGTTACATATGCAACTTAGTTAAATGACTTTGATATGAGTGATTGATTACTACCCAAACCTGTTGTCTGTTGATGATGCAGATTATTTATTAAATAAATATTGTTTTAAATTATTAAATATTATATTTTATATTGATCAAAAAGAAAACCAAAAGGAATTCATAATAATGTGAACTATACATTTTTTTTTTTTTTTTTAACATTTCGAGGGTACCATGAACCAAAAAGTTTGAGAAGCACTGCCATCTGATGGGAAACGCCAAATGGTGCAATTGCCTATTGTATATTATTATAGAATACATTAACGCGCTCAGTAGTGAATGACTAATGAAACTTTAACAATTAAAAAAAAAATCCACTAAAACTATTGTTTACACTCTTCACCCGTTGGCGAGTAAACATTAAATCCACACAAAAATTAACCTATAAAAATGTTAGAAAACGATAAATTACGTTGTTCATTATATCGTAAGAAGCAGTGATTATATTACGGTTCAAACCCAAAGCAGGACATTAACTATTTCGTCGAAAAAAAAAAAAGTTTAGTTACAAGTTATTTTTTCTCATACGAGTAAAAAAAAAAAAAAATAATAAATAACAATACTAGATTTTCAAAAATATCTTAGCTGATTACTTTTTTAAAAAACAGTTTCGACTCGACCTAGTTATTTTGTTATATTTAAAATTATTACTAAAAAGTTATTCCACTCTATACTAAGTTTTTAAAAAATTATTTTCAATTTTTTTTTATTATTAATTTTAATAATTATTATAATTAACGGCTAGCTGGAGTGTATCAATAACTGTGGCATCTGAGTGAGATAATTAATGTCAAATTATTATAATAGAGTGAAGTTTAATAGTGATAGCGCATCGTTTTCGATAAATCTGATACTGGCGAATTTCAAACTGTAAAAACTTGTTTATTTTATTTTTTATTTTTTGCGGGTAGACTCATTAGACAAAAATAACATTAAAGCTTTTACGTTGAAACTTCGTTATTCTAAAAATTAAAAATCGTTATTCTTTGCTGTAGAAATAACAAAATAAATTAATTAATTTATACATTTTTGTTCCTTAAGACGTTTGATCCTGTTGCATGCACGTTACTGCCAAATGCGACAGTATTTTAAAAAAAGCCGGACATACTTCGCACGACGGGTGGGATTCACTTGACGGGTGTATTGGATTTCAAAGAAACGATAAATAATTTCTTCAATAAAACGATTCTGAACGAAGGAAGTTAATAAATATAAAAAATAAATGAGAAAAAAAATTTTAGAAAAATGTCCAAAATTTTTTTTTCACATTTTCAAAATTTTCTTGCTCCAAAATCTGTATCATATTATTTTCTATCATGTTTAATCAAAAAAAAAAAAAAAAAAAAAATGATTGTTTCCGAGTCGTTTTTGTCATATTTTGGGTAGTTTTTTCCAAAAAATTGAAGAATTGAGAAATTCAAAAAATGACCTCTCTAAAGTACAATCTAGAGGCAAATCCGGTTGCTGATTTTTCGTTTTAAACGACGGCGATAATATAATAATCGGTTAGTTGCGCCAAACACGAAAATAACGGGACAACGGCGCGGTCGCGGGGAATATCACACATTGACAACACCATAACATAATATTGTAATATTACACGGCATCGTCACGTAATATACACGGGTCGCTTCGCTCCGGGTCCATTTTGCCGACAAACGCCGAATATTCAATAACCTGCACGCCTGCATTCGTTTATGCCGATTGTATTCTATACCGAGGAGTCTTATGATCTCTCTCGCGCGCGACATTTACTCTTTCCGGGGTTAAAATATTCAGTAGGTACTACTACCCCCCGGTGAAAATATGATGACGTTAACGCTTCCTTCAGAGTCTCGAAAAAGATATCAAAAATATAATCGCGTACGAGAGAAATCCATGTACGATATAGGTATTTATTTTTAAAAACATCTTCATGACTAGGAAAAGTATTTACGTATAAAACGTGCAATACAAAACGATGACATAGACATTTGATTCATTGAAAATAAACCACAACAGAAATAATTATTAAATAAACACATACCCGTCTACAGTAAAAAAAAATGTTTTTACAAAGTTCTATTTCTAAAAAAAATTCTAAGTACTCGATATATAAATATGTTAAATAATGTCAAAAAAATATTTTATAATAGACACTTAAATTTTATATAAATATTTTTACTGAGTTCTAAAGTCCAAAAAAATATTATTCAAAAATTAATAACGCTATTCAAATTTATTGCACGAAACAATTACATATAGTGTTTTAAATTTTCAAAAACGAACGATCTTCCTCTAAGACCAGTGGTTCTCAGCGGAGGCGATACCTCTCCCCCCCAGTGAGTGGTGAAGAGGTTCTGAGGGGCGATGAATATGTTTTGGGCGATAGGGGGAGGGGGGGCGGTGAGCAATCCTTGGGTGATAGGGTGGTGTTAAGCATAATAAACATTTACATTAAAGCCAAAATATTGAAGAAAATTAAAACTGAAATACAGATACTCCGTTGAACGACGCTCCATGGCTTATCTGTAATTGTATTTTTTCTGAATGTTTTCAGTAAACATTGAAGATTAACAGATTCAAGAATTGATTGAAAATTCAATTAATGAGATATGAAAAGCCAGCCCAGCTTTATGAATGCCAATTATACACATGTGTCTTTTATTAAGTTTTTATTTCTACACTTTTCAAACAGTAAATCATTAAATTTGTTTTTTTTTTTTTAAAGGAGGCGTTGAAAAATATTTTGCTCTTCAGGGGGGGGGGCGGTGACTTAAAAAAGGTTGAGAATCACTTATTTACAAGGTTTTCGGTTTTAGCATAACTGTCAAAACATACCAGTTTTTTTTTTTTTTTTTAGTAAAATGAGCTAACGATTCCCTACTCCAATCTCGAAGGCATTCGTTCGCCAGCTGATATAGTTCTATGATTCTCGAAATATTGTTGCACTATATTGTCCGTTGTGTTTTCATTTTAGAACTAGTTCGTCAAAAACGTTTTACGTACCATTTCAAAAAAAAAAAACAAATACTCGTAATGCTTTAGCATCACCCATTGGTAGAACTATGAAACTAGCTATTAATGATCTCCAAATTGATTTGTTTAATTTTTACTCTGTTGAACTTTTCAATATATATTTATTACTAGAATATTATATTTATAATTATTGTTTTTGCTTTTAATGTTGTTAATTACTAACCATTTTAGTTCACCGAGTACAACTACAAACCTGTATGAATTTTGTAATTGGGTTAATACGATTTACAGTGGCCGATCGACGGCCACAGTCGTCGCGTCCAAAGGGATTAACGACGACGAGATGTTGAGAAAACGATTTTTATTATTCACGTTTCACTTTTACACGCCGCCGCAGGTCAATAAAACACGCATCACTCGTCTTGAGACGAATTTTCGATGAATTACCTATAGGATTTTCGTGTGTGTGGCGGCGTCGTCGTCAACCGATGAACATAATACGCCTATAAAATAGCTCCGACCTACACCTACCTGTTGCGGTCCAAAACAAAATAACATCATATTATTATTATATAGCCCTCCGAAGACGTGGCGCCAATAATGGATATAATATGTATTATGGTGTCAAAGAACGGCTAAATACGCCGAATGTAGAAATGCTATATTTATAGAAATGCGGGACAAAGGTTGTTTTTTTTTTTTTTTCATTTTACAACTGCAGCAGCAGCCAACGATGTCCAATACGCGTGTATACATAATACTAATAAACAAACAACAATGGAAATACCACGGAGGGACGGAGACATTGTTCGCGAAGACACGGTGTGTGTTATGCACACGGATCGCGTTTCTTTTACAAAAGGAAACGTCCAAGGAGGACGTATATGGAAGGAGTATGTGGAAGAGAAATACAAACCCAGTGATAAATTAAAGTGTTAAGAGAGATGCTTGTTTGCGATAAAATATCTTACACCGAATACGTATAGGTAGTTATACGTAATTTTATTTATTTATTTATTTTTTTGATTTAATGGAAAATAACAAGACGAAAGATCGAAAGATAGCCACAAGAGTTATGCTACTGTGCTACTGTGGGTCTCTTGGACCCATTTTTTAAAATTTATCAAAAATATGTATATTTTTTTAACTCAAATCTTCAAATTAAACTTCTAAAACATTTATTTAATATAAAATTAACAATTTTCCGTAATATTTAAAGTACCTACGTGTTTAATAAAATTTCAAAAATGATATAAACAGTACTTGTTTACAAAAAAGAAAAATCAAACTGAAATTAAAAATTAAACAAGAAGCTATAGCTTATGTAATATAAAAAAAATAAACGATTCACTTTAATATTTTTATATAATCATGTATGAGAATTAATGTTTAAAAATTCAACCTAAATATTATACTTTTTTTATTTTAAAACTGGATTTCTCACACCGAAATTCAATAACACTAATACTACCCAAGGGTCTAACAGACTGAATATTTTATAATAATATAACGAATTATCAACTGACAATTACACATGATTACACGCAAATGATATAATTCTTATTTATATCTTCTGCCATGGAAGTAGGTACTCTAGACGAAAACAATTTACAGAGTAGCCATCATTAGGAAATTAAAAATTGTATTTACAACTCGGTCCCGAGTAGACCCAGAGTAGTAACGCAGGGTTAAACATCATTGTAGAAAAACACTAGCTTAAAAATAAACGCAATTTTAAAACCACTCCCACTTCACATTCCGAGTTAAATACAAATACAACCCTATAAATTAATGACTCTTGCCAATGTGTGGATATGCTTTCCACCTCTGTTAATGCTTATATTATACCTATTGTTATAATATAATTATGTTTCAACTTTTATGTATTTTGATAGTCTTGTAATTTGTAACTATAATTAATATTGTAAACTGTATATATATATATATATATCTAATAATTTTCTAAAGGGCTAGTCTCGTAAATATGAAAAAAAAATTATACTACGTAGGAATAAAAAAACGTTATCGAAACACATTATAATGTGCATACGTCTAAATCCGTAGGTAAAGTCGTAAGCTGATAACGAATAACGTTTAACCGTATTAACCGACACTCTATACCAGGGATTCTCAAACTGTGGTACGCGTACCCCTTGGGGGTGTTCGAAATTTTTTAAGGGGTACGAGTCTGGCCAACAACCCTTTAAATTACAATAGAGGAAAAAACTCTAAAATCTATAAGTACTCTTCTCACTAATTTCTTTGAAAATAAGCGATATTAGTTTTCAAAATTTTTTTTTGGATCAGTTTTTAATAACTTAATCTTAATGGAATAAAAATGTATGTAAGTATTTAAACATATAGTTTAGTAACTAAGAAGGGGTACCCAAAAAAATGTATTTGTAAAAAGGGTAAAAGTGTTCATAAAACTTTGAGAATCCTTGCTCTGTACTTTCCATTGCGATTATTATTGCAAACCGTAATCGTATGTAACGCAACAGGTATACATGGTATTAAGCCGCAACTGCCGCAACGAGTGCGCGGCGTTTGCATATTTGCACAAGTGTGTACTTACTTTTTTTTTGAACATTTTGTATTCATTAAATCAAGAGTACTGCCGACGATTTATACACTCGCGTCGACAAACTATTGCCGCCGATTGGAATTGATTTCGAAATCGAAATCGAGTAAGGTAGTAAATAATAGAATTTCACTGCGCAGAGTTCCAAAAAAAAAAAAATATTATTTTAACTCAATAATAGCGACACGACGCGCGATGAGCTGTCGCCGTTGTTGTTTTGTTTTCGCTCGTTACCTAAATGACTCATAAAAAATCGGCTGCTCAGGTATGTTTTTTTTTTTTTTTGGAAGAACCGGTCTCGACGTGTAATATGACGTCGGCACGGTACTCATCCTTCTACATTCGAATTATCGTGAAATCTATTTAAATCGCCACGAAGAATAATTGTGGCGATTTTTATTCACAACGTAGTATTATAATAAAAATAATTTTGACAGAACAATACGATGATGAATGTCCGAACCATGGTTTTTGATATTATGTTAAAAACATAGTTACAATATTTATGTTTGTCCAATGTCTAAGACACTTATAATATTTCGTGACATGTCCATAGATAGTATTGACAATTGATAACAATATGTACGTACCATAGTTACCACGTTTATGGTTACATGTGGTTACGTAGTGGTAGTGGCGTTGAATTGTAAATTGTAAATCGATTGATTGTTGTCAACGCGAATACATATACAATTATATATTTTATCAGTACCTATGTGTTAACATAAAGATTTTCAAAGAAAATTTTCATATTTATTTTTTTGCACTCTAAGTGAAAAGCAAAGTAGTACCAACTAGAAATGTATTATTGCTATGCATTATAAAAAACAGATCAAAAAATTGTTTGACCTCTTTTGGGATAAATATGAATTTTCGGAAATATCTCGTTTTTCGTTTGGTTTTAGCTAATACAAATAGTAATTTTTGCAATTACGAGGTAAAATTTCAATAAAATTCCATACTTATATTTAAATTTGGGAAAATCACGCGAGCAAAATTGATCATTATTTTAATTAATGAATTGGACGTGTAAAATTGTTAATCGTACTCAATAAAAAATTATTAATAAATTCATTTGTTGTTTTATGAAAGTAACTATTTATATTTTCTTTAAATTTCAACACGCCCAACAAGATCTCACCCGATGAACGAAGAACACCTATTTTCTGGTTTTTTTGTCTATTGTTGTGCGGTGAATTTTGAAAATATTTCCAAACACGGTTTTATATTATTATGTGATTCGACTTCGAAAAACTAACAAAGAACTGTCTATAATAAAATGTATTCATATACAGTGAGTCCGTTTAATGTGATCACTGGTTTATTGGAATCTAAAATGAAAATCCCAAACCAATTCGTGAATGTTATTAATTTTCGAAAAACTTACAAAGAACCATCTATAAAAAAAACAAATGTAAATATTATATCTTTGAAAATAATATCACAGGATTGTCGTGTATTTCCATAAAGATAACGCGAAAAATAATGGACAATAATTTTATGCGAAAGAACCGATAAAAAAAAAATGTTTTACTATATTTTACTAATAGGTACTGATGGTTACAAATCTTCAGAAGGTAAGTGTAATAACTGTACTAATAACTGTGTGAAACGTTGTTAACTTGTATTGAGATGTGAAATAGCTGATTTGGTAAATTTGACTTTTGCTCGTTATTGTTGCGATCACTACGAGATAGATGGTAGTGGGTGAAAAAAAAAAATAAAAAAAATTAAAAGCGTTTATTAAATCATAATTCGATCATATCCAGTTCAAGACTGCAACAACTCAAAAAGCAATTTTTTTCAGGATAGCGATTTGAAAATTAAATGAATATTTAATCCAGAGGTTTTCAAACTGTGGGTCGCGATTAAATTTTTGGTGGGTTGCGTTGTAAGTTTTAGTTTTTGAGTGGAGTGAAGAAACTAGTTGTTTATTTTTTTTTTCTTTGAACACTTTTTCGTACAGAAATATTTTCCAAAAGTTTCAACCAACAACTTTTTTTAATCAGAATTTGCCTCTCTGGCATTTTAGAGCGGTCAAATTATTCGAAATTCTCAATACTTTTGCAAAATTTAAGAAAAACTATTCTGAATTTGACAAAAACGCAACTAAAACTTCACGGAAATGTAAATATTATGGAAATTTGAAAAATATTTTTGTGAAAGAATTTTTTTTTGAGCGAAAAATCTTTATGGTGTGAAGTATTTCCGACTTTTTATACATACAATTTTTTTTTTTTTTTGTAATGTTTATTTACACGTATTCATATACCTATATAATATTAATGTATAGTAATAAAATATAGTAAATATTAATTACATGTTTTTTGTTATAATTTAGCAAATCAATACAGTTGCTAACAGTTATAAAAATTAAAAAAAGGACATTTGATTGTTGTTGTGGGTCGCTAAAATTGAAAAAAAATGCCCAAAATGGGTCGTATCATAAAAAGTTTGGGAACCTCTGATTTAATCAATCATAAAATATGAAATAAATTAGTTATGAATATTATTTTTTGGTATTCTCACATAGGTATTCTTATTTAAAGTTTCCAATTATTACTATAATAATATAGGTAGTACTAATACCATATAAATAACAATATGTTGGTTAATTTTTTGGGATAGCATTTCATTACACGTTTTTGGATTAAAATTGTTAACGAAAAACAGAAAAAAATTATGTAGTGAATTCATTTTTAGGGAATTTTACGAGAACGGCGGCGGTTACCAGACACTAGCAGCACTGGGGTTGTACAATGAAACCACGTGATAGACAAATAATACGGTAAATATACGTCATTGCAGCGAGTGACAAAATACACAGAAAAAATAAATTATCAAAACGTTGATATTGTACATGATATTATACATCCTGTGTGCATGAAATTTCTAACAATTCTGCGTTAACCGACCGTGGCGTTGTACGGTAATATTATAATAATTATTGTCGTATACGAATACTATTTTATAATATTTTATTTACACATAATCACGTGACAGGTGGTTTTTACGGTTTTCGCCCATACCGAAGCTTCGGATACTTACAGAAGAGCAAAAAATAATATTAATTTAAAGTGCTGAAGTACCGATCTATGAAAAAGTGAACAAACAGTATCATTTATTGAATCAAAAATTGCTTATAAATATTTAACGATTTTAGATTCTGAACGAAGTGAAGAAACTAGTGTTTTTACAATTATGTTTATTCACTTATGTTTTACAATGATATTTTTTTCTTTTTTTTTCCTGTGTACAACTTTTCGTATGGAAATACTTGTCCAAAAGTTTCGATCAGCAACTTATTGAAATCGGATTTGCCTCTAGATGGTATTTTAGAGAGGTCATTTTTTGAATTTCTCAATTCTTCAATTTTTTTTTTGAAAAAACTACCCAAAATTTGTAAAAAACTACTCGGAAACCATCATTTTTTGATCCGAACTATATGAAATTTTAAACATAGATAGAAAATGATATAAGAAAGATTTTGGCGTAAGAAAATTATGAAAATGTGAAAAAAAAATTTTGGACATTTTTTTTCTCATTTATTTTTATATTATTCACTTCCCTCGTTCAGAATCGTTTTATTGACGAAATGATTTATCGTTTCTTTAAAATTCAATACACACGTCAAGAAAATCCCACCCGACGTGCGAAGAACACTCCGACGAGCGAAGTACACACTTTTTTTTTTTACTATTTTTCATTTATTACAAAAGAATATATTTTACAATCTATGCTTCGTGGCTTAGTAATAAAACACAGACAATATAGTATTATTACTCGTTTTTTGGTATTATACAAGTAATATAATATAATATTATATATTGCACTCTTTTCAATATAATAATTAGGAATAAGATGTTATGGGATTTCGTATTGTTTTTTTTTTTTTTTTTTTTTTTTTTTAATGATTAATTACAGAATACAATTTTTTAAAGACAAAACATGATTAATCATCATCATCCATCATCAAAGAGATCATATATGAAGCATGTGAATATACGCGTATGCATGGCTTATATTTTGCATTTAGGAAAAAAAAAGAAAAGTATAGTTTTAACAGCCATTTTTTTTTCAACTATTTTAAAATCTCTGATTAATTTGTTCGATTAGTATTTTCATTTACTCAACGGTTTTTCTAAAACGGTGTTTATAAATCGTACATATTTATGAGAGCTGACGCGAAAATAATGTCGTAAAACGTTTCGTAATAATATTATGATTTGTATAACATGAATTACCGATCGTTTATAAGCACTAATATACACAGTAATATTCGATACCGAGCGAGAGTTATCTTGGTCGTTAATTTTAATGACGTGATGATGTATTTTTAAGCCATTTTTCTTGTTTACTTTTTTTAGGTCATTTAAGGATATTTTTTTTTTTTTGTTTTCTTATATTATTAAAATCCAAAAAAACATATATATGTATATATATATAGGTAATATTTACAAAAAAAAGAAAGTATTTTGAGTACCTTCTGTTTTTTAAATGCATTATCATTGCATTAAGTTATATCAATAAGTTGACCCATTAAATCAAACATAAGGTAATAAAATTGATTGAAATTTTTGGAATACATTATACAATATTATAATACAGAAATAAAAATTTCAAATGCGTTTATTTAGAACACATTTTCAAAAAAATGTTTACAAAATGTTACTTAAAGTAAAAAAAAAAAAAAAAGTACCCAAGAAGCATTTAAAAACGATAAAAGCAAAATTAAGTTTCGTGAATTCTATTCCAAGTTGTTTAAATATCAAATTTATATAAAAAAAAAAAGGGAGTGCGTTCAAAATCCGTATTCTGCGTACAACAGAACACGGAAAATATGGTAAACGAATTCAAAATTCAAATTAGACCACTATAAATAATCGTGTTTATTTTGCTTATTTATTCTAAAACGAATGAAAATCTTTTCGCTTAGAATCTCCTTAAAGTGTTGTGCTCACATTTACAAAATAATATTATACTAAAAACAATTTATATGAAGAACTGACATTATTTTTGTCCATTTCATAAAAACGTTTTTAGTGACAGAATACTTTATATAAATAATAGTATATACACAGATATCAAAAAAATAAAAAAAGCCGGACATACTTCGCACGATGGGTGTACTTCGCATGACGGGTGGTATTCTCTTGACGGGCGTATTAAATTTTAAAGAAACGATAAATCATTTTTTCAGTAAAACAATTCTGAACGAAGGAAGTTAATAATATAAGAAAAAAAAAATTTCGGAAAATGTCCAAAATTTTTTTTCACATTTTCAAAATTTTCTTGCGCCAAAATCTTTTTTATAGAATTTTCTATCTATGTTTAAATTTTCATGAAATTCGGATCATAAAATGATAGTTTCCGAGTCGTTTTTGTCAAATTTTGGGTAGTTTTTTCCAAAAAAAAATTGAAGAATTGAGAAATTCAAAAAATGACCTCTTTAGAGGACAATCT
>JAIPRM010012121.1:0-12352 GCA_025469315.1 Stegophylla sp. TES_Ste_2020 | reverse complement strand
TAAATAAATAAGTATATATATATATATATATAAATATGTTTTTGAATCGTGAAAAAAGTATAATTTTTAAACTACCTATTATACCTATTTAAACACATAAAAACATTATTTTGAAAAACATAAAATAACATAATGAAACTAAATTGATACTTTTTAAAATTTCTTCAAACCCTTTATTCATGCATATTGTATACTTGACTTTCTAAAAAAAACTTATTAATTCATTGTACAATTATAATAATTGATCCGATGGTATCCAAAAGATTTCTAGATTCATACATTATTTTATTCGATAATTTCATTTTAAAAATTTCAAAAATTTAAAATCAAAAGTAAGTCGAAAAACGGAATTAATATGGGATAGACTTGAAATTACGGGACAAAAAGCGTCCTGAGAGAAGTTTGTCAGGACAACGGGACACAGAGCCGAAATAATGGACAATCCTGCATATAAAACAGGACGTATGGTCACCCTAGTACACACCATCATATACCATACTATACCTACCTGTTTATATGCGTACAATTTATACTCATATTATTGTATTGTATTGTATTTGAGAGAATTCCATTTTGAGGACAAGCTTATAAAGCTAATTGAGAGTTGGAAACATAATCACAGACCCAATATTAGTCAAATTAGGTTTAAGACAGGGAGACGCTATGTCACCAATCTTATTTAATATAGTGGTAGAAAAAGTAATAAGGGAAATGAATATTAAACCGCAAGAAGGAGTTAAATTCCAGGAATCTCACATAGGACTGCTGGCTTATGCAGATGATCTGGTGATCATGGAGAAATCACAAGATGGACTAAAATTTCTCTTAAATCGGATGGAGAAAGCAGCACAGAAAGTTGGACTTCCCATTAATGAAGAAAAAACGGAATATATGGTGGTAGGAAGGCGAGACACCATGGGAGTATATCCGACGCTCAACATCAACAACCGAAATTTCAAAAGAACAAAAAAATTTAAGTACCTAGGGTCTATACTCACAGAGAGAAATGAAATCGAAACAGAAATAGGGGCAAGAATTCAATCAGGAAATAAATGCTTCTATGGTCTTGCGAAATTATTGGGATCAAGATCGCTTTCAAAAGATCTAAAAATACAATTATACAGCACATTAATACGACCTGTAATTACTTATGGGGGCTGAGACATGGCCATTAAGGAAAAGTGAGGAAAGAAAACTCTTAGTCCTGGAAAGAAAGATACTAAGAAAGATTTTTGGACCAGTAAAAGATATGCTAAGCGGAGAATGGAGAATAAGGAAAAACGGTGAACTAGAAACACTCTTCCGTAAACCCAGTATACTCGATACAATAAAGAACAAAAGATTGGCATGGGTTGGGCATGCTTGGCGTAGCCAAAACCCACTCATACGCATAGTATTAGAAGAAAATCCTACTGGAAAAAGACCACTGGGAAGACCACGTCTGAGGTGGGAAGACGTAGTTAGAAATGATGTGAAAGCGCTAGGAGGAGGGATAGACTGGAGGATACAGGCAGCGAATAGAGAAAATTGGAGGCAAGGATGTATATGTCGGGATGGTCTTAGTGGCCGAATTTACCGAAGAAGAAGAAGAAGAAAAACATAAATTTGATGTAGGAAATATAAGCGCGCCCGCAGGATAAAATCCCACTCGGGGCAAGATCAAAATTATTCATAAGCCAAATCAGAAAATTCGGTTATTATTTTACGAGTAAAATACCTCTATTAGTTCATTCTAATATGGCATACATAACGAAAAAAAATAATCAACTTTATAACTTCACACATTATATATGTAGGTTTGTATAATAGAATATATAATATAATTATATATATATATATATATATAATTAAAAAGCACACAAATATTTCATATTTTTAAATACAATATGTTAATTTAATAGTTAATTAAATTCATATTAATTTATCATTAAATCATTAAATATGATTATTATCATTAAATAACAATTGTACGCGTCTCGGTTGCATACAAAATAATTGTAGAACGTCTTCAATGACCTTTTCTTTTTGTCTTTTAACAATATCTTTATGTATATACAATATAGCTAATCCATTTAATCTATTTTCAGAGATTGAATTGCGGATCCATGTTTATAATCTTTTTAATAAACTATAAAAAAAAAAAAAAGTAATTATAAGTATAGTAGGTATACAGATCATGAATAAAAATAATATTATCTTTATTCATGATACAGATGTATGACATAAATCATTTTTACTTTCATGATTTCCAAATTGCTGATTTCAATTATGTATAAATACTAATAAAATTTAAAAAAAGAATGTTTTTGAAAAATATTTTTAATACAATGTATTTGTAAACCTAATTTACAATGAGGTAGGTATGTCACATGCATGATTTTATTGTTTTTGTATATTAGATATGATAATATGAAAATGTAAAGTGGTACCAACCAAATAAGAAAAATAATTTTATTTTTCTCAAAATGTTCACTCTTAGCATATCCCATTTGATTGCTTCAATTCATTATACGTAACAGCAGTATACTGTATGGCCTCTATATATTCTTTAATCTATGATATTTGGTTTTCTTTTGTGCACCACGCTATATAATAATGATAATATCATTATGATATTATGCAGAAATAAAAATTTCGCGAAAAACGTACGTGTACACACTTTTGATCGTAAACTGTTGTCATATCCTTCGCGGAGATGATCATCCCTGTCGCCGCCGGTGCACCAGTGACACTGCCGCGGCGCGTGCGCATTACGTATTCGAGTCGAGTACACCCGCGAAAACTATATCTCAAGTTCGGAAAGTTTCGCCAGTGCGGGACAATAGGCATAAAGGACCGGCACAATACTCTCGCGTGTGCGTGATAAATTTTCTTCAAAGATACGCGCGCAGATACGACGACGAAAAGTAAATAATATATAACGCGAATGTGCACAATGCACTATATCACTCACACTATATCATTATCATAGCATTCTTTTTTTTCTCGCATATAAATAACACTAGGAACTAGTGGCTGATGGCTATTCGACTTCTCTCTCTCTCTCTCTCTCTCTCTCTCTCTCTCTCACTCTCTCCTTCTTTCTCGAAATCGTATTTAGACATATTTTATTCGAAAAGTTTCCAAACGGGAAGCCGGGGAACAGAGCTTTTTATAATATATTCCACGTTCTATACTTGACGCGTATATATTTCACGTTTATATATATATATATATGAGTGTGTGTATAGTTTGCCGAGTGTGTTTTTTCCATGAATAGAGAACGCGTTCGCGCCGAATTAAAATTGAATACTATATCGTTCCCTCGAGGTGTAACCAGCTGCCGACCTGTGGATCCACATACGAGGTGTGTTCAAATAATACTGGGACCCTTTTAATGTTATCCTCATCATTAATTATAATTAAATAAACTGGTGATAATTTCCAGTATTTAAGTGTGTAATATTGGTTATTATCTCAAATTGATCATTGACAGTGTGCTATCAAAGTTAGGTATATTGGTACAAACAAATACGATTTTACAATGAATATTTTTATTTTTTTTCCTATGCGTTTTCGTTTTAAAATCGGTAAACTGCTATGACAGTTATTAAATTGATAAAATTTGCTTTTTGTAATGTTTCATATTAAGTTGCTATGTAACTTTTGATCAGTCCAGACATTTTAAAGGTAAGTATCCATTGAAGATGGCCATCGTTTTGGACATCCATCAACATCGAATACAGATTAAAAATATTGGAGAAATTACCGTCCATTGACTGTTAGGAAAGTAAACAATAAATTAGTGTTTTTATCGTTCAATTTTAATAGATGAAATCGGGGTGTGAAAAGGGTGAAAATTAATGGCAAAATTGTTAACGGAGGATCGAATGGATTATCGCATTGAAGTGTATTTAGAACCAAACAAATGGAGTTTCTACTGATCCGAGTTTTATAAAATTTGACTATTATGATTAAAGAAATATAGGTGTATTATCTCAAAATTATGGACAAATCGCTGTAATGGTAGACCGCAAATTCGCCTAATCCAAAACGGCAGAAGAGCCAAAGGTCATGCATGGCTTTGGAAGATACATAAATGTATTTTCAAAAATGGCAACACCATTAAGAGCACACTAAAATACTAGAAATTATATCTAGTTTACAACACATCTCGTATGTCACCGACACCGAGTAGTAGGCAAACGCTCATCGCCGTCACACTAGCGTGATCAGTGATCATTTAGGGGTAGTGAAATGTTTTTCTGTATTATATAAGTTAATTAAATTTCATTACGCCTAATTGGATTGGCTAATCACTACTAGCTTGGGTTTATTGGTTTATACCGGTCATTCTGTACAAAGGATCGAAAAATTATACGTATAGAATTTTCATTAGAAAAAAAAAACCATGGTGTGTACTTCACACCATGGGTATGGTTCGCTCGTCCGAGGAGATTTGTTAGGCGTGTTGCATTTTAAATAAACGATAGATATTTTTTTTTAATAAAATGATTCTGAGAGGAGCGTCAGTTTGTTATGAATGTTTTGCTTAAATATTACAAAATTTATAAATATAACGAAAAAAAAAATTATTCTGTACTCGGCGAGTTTTATATCCTACTATTAACCGAAAACAGCAAAAAGGAATGCTGATGAGAAGAAAGTGTTAGAAAAATTTCAAATTTTATTTTTTCATATTTTGTAATTTTTTCTGCACCAAAATCTTTCTCATTTTACCATCCATTTATACTTAAAATTGCATAAAGTTAAAAAAAAGGGATAGTTTTTAAGGCGTTTTTGTCAAATTTAGTGTAATTTTTCCCAAATTTTGATAAAACTATTGTAAATTTCGAAAAATGACTTCTAAAAAGTACCATCTAGGTGATTCAAAAGGTCGAAATTTTTGGACAAGTATTTCCATATAAAAAAGTATTCACAGAAAAAACCACTCTAATATTTGTGTTTAAATCATTGCCAAAATAATCATTTTCCATGTTTTGGTTTATATAATTTTTCAGTTTTAGTCGTACCCAGTCAAAATGTTAGGTCTAATAATATGACGTGTGATATTACATTTTATTACAATATTTAATTGATTGCGAATCTCTTTTGCTTTTTTATTGAGATTTTTTTTTTTTTTTTAGAAAACAAAAAATCGTTTTATAAAGTTTTCAATTCAACATTTGAAGTTTTAATTTAATAATAATAATTTATTACAATATGATGTACTTGAATATTCAACAAGTTAGTAGGTGTTTATATTATAATTTATATTGTGATTATAAAAAGTAACGATTTGTATTATATAAAAGAAAATATTTGTCGTGTTAAGTGTAAAACCGTTTATTTGTGGCAGTTTCAAAAAGTACGGTCGAATCCCGGAAGAAAGGCTGAGGGATTTATAAATACATTTTAGGTGCCTCGCAAATTTAATTTCACATTTCAACGGCGTTATGCAGAAAGCAGCCATCCCACAAATTTCTATTTGGGAGTATTTTATCATGTTTTACACAAAGTTATATGACACTATACAAATAGTGAAACTACTCATAATATATTGCATTCACTTTATCTTAAAGCATATTCTCGAACAACACTGATATTTTTATCATATGATCAACATTCACCACTATTACTTATGTCGGTTGGTTGTTTTTTGATTTATGTAAAAATTAAATTTTGTCGCTTGTAAAATACAAACTATCGTTTTATACTGAAATAAAATATAATAATGTAACACTAATGTGAGCAAATAAGTTTTCATGCAATTTTAAAAATTTTTTTTTTTTTTTTTTTTTTGGAAAAAATATAAAAACTTTATTAGTAATACGTATATAACTTATAAACTCCACTATGAATATTTATCTCGGTCTTTAAATTGTATAATATTGTTACAGAACTAAAAATAAAATGCGAAACTTTAATGAAAAAAAAAAAAAAAAAAAATATAAGAAAATAAAAACTTCACCTATTAATAAAACATAATAAGTATCTATTATTACTACTACCAACTACTTAACAAGTGACGAAAATATCAACTTAAAGACAAAAGTTTATCAAACGAAAATATTTTGTTTTGAAGTTGATATGAAGAATTTTTCAGGGTCGGGTATCAAATACGTACTATATTTCTATTTAGATCTCATATTATAAATCAAATGATAAAGCTGCAATTTACATTTTTTAGTTAATAGGTACTTTAAGGTGAAAAAACCCTAAGAAACTATTTATTAATATTTAATAACAATGAAAAGTAATTACTACGGAAAATTCTTAAAAAAGTCGAATATAAGGTTTTGAATTTTTAATTTATTAAGTGCTTTAATTGTTCAAATCATCTTCATAAAAACCTTTTTACCAATATTTTGTTTATTTTGACATTAAGTCCAAAGTTGTTGATTATACTTTTATACATATGTTTTAAAAGTTTTTTTCAAAACATACTGTTTTAAAAGTTTATACAAAGCATAATGTTTTCAAAGTTTATTTGAAACATAGTGTTTTAAAAGTCTAAAACATAATGAATATTTTTATAGATACTCGAAATTTTCTATTTCTTATTATTATTTATTTTATTATTTTAAATTTAATGTATATATATATATATATATATAAATATTATTTACAAACCTTTTTAATTCATTATATTATTAGAAAAATGAAAAGCATACATTTTATTTATAAAAAATCTTTTGTTAGCGATTTGTTATTGTACTTACAAGTTAATACATGAAAATGTTGTTGGTAAGTCAAGAAGAAACGAATAGTTTTGAAACGTAATATACATAAATTATTTCGAAATGCAAATAAATCTAATAGAATTAGGATTCGGTGTGTGTGTGTGTGTGTGTTTGTCATCTCGTGTGAGTGAAAATAATGTAGGAAAATTCGAGATCGAAAACGCGTATCGACGACGGTACAACGCAGGCTGAGAATGAAAAAATACCTACGTCACAATATCCGAATTATCTTTCAGAATTGCAATTACTGATTTTTATTGTAAATATTTTTTTCTTTTTTTGTTGGGAGGTGGGAGGGGTTTAACATATAAACACGTACCTGTCATCAAATTGATGAATAGATATAAACACACTTATTTTCAATTATATTACGAGTATTAAGTTAAGGACATTCATGAGCTTCATAAAAAAAATTTAAAAAGTCTAGAAAAAAGTTCTTTATTATAGAACTTTTTTATTCTTCTAACTCATTGGTATTCTAAACAATGTTTTTTTTCTGTTGTTCAATATAATACTTTTACTTCTCAACTGTCATTCGGCGTCAACTTAAGTCTTAGAAATGAACTTTATAAATGATCCATGATCATTTGTACTTAGTTCTGAAGGTAATATTTTATTATCACCAGAATTCACTTTTCATTTCATAATAATTTAAAACATGTTTAACATGGTTTTGAATTCCAAAGTTATTTCAAATCCAGTGAAAATTTATCTATTCGCTTAAATTATGTAAAAAAAAAAAAAAAATCATTTAAAAATTAATTAAATTAATAATAATGCAAAACAAAAGCGTTATTTTTGCAAAATCTTTGCTGTATGAAACGAAAATTTTATTTTTAAATCGACATTAAATACCAAAATGGCCGTCTCATATATACGCAAAACTTTTCAGAATAAAATGGTTAGGTTAAGTTTAATAATTTACTGTAATTATAATTACGGTTGAGTAAAGATTTTCGTGACGCAGAATATTATCATTTAACTACTTTCGATGGATGGAAAAATGCGCGACTGAAGATTCCATAAATGATTTTTGAAAAATGGAAATACTTTTGATTTCCAATTCTCTTGCTATTTTACAAAACATTTATTGCACATTTCGGTTTAAGTCGTGATTTATTTTTCGTCAGGAGTATTATTTTTATCGTTCGCGATCAATACGCTATAAAATATATATTTTCAATCATTAACGTCGTTACGAGGGAAAAATAATATACGTATATAAAACATAATATTAATTAATTAACGTTTTACGCTAATAAATTACCCTCTCGTTTCTTTGAAGCGCACAAAAGAATAATAATCGAAAAAAAAAAAAAACTTTCTTATTGATATGACTTATGTACGCGTGTAATAATATATACGTGTATAATTTCGGTTTAGGAAGTTAATATTCTTTAAGAATGAAAACTACAGAGTGTAAAAAGTTATCTGCTCGAGGACTTGTGACTTCTCACTCGTTTCAAATACAATGAGGGAATGGAAAGTTCTCCGAGAACTTTTGATTAACGCAACTTACTTTTTTAATAAATAATAAGAAGCACTTCATTCGTGCGCGAACACGGATGCGTAATTAATAACATTTAAAAATTCAAACTATTTGCAATTACAAAATGCAAATTAATTATGTTTACCTTTGTACGCTTTTTTTTTCTTTTTAGTTTTTAGTTTTTTCTTTCGAAAACAACAATCACTAATTAACGCACAAACTATACAAGTTAGTATGTATAAAATATGTGTGTGTGTGTGTGTGTGTGTGTATTTAGTGATTTGAACTTTTCCGTATTTGTTATGGGAAATCGAAAATAACACTACAACTGTCTCTTCACACCCCCAACCGCGCCCCTTGGCTAGGGCACACACACCGACATATAATAACATGTAAACGACGGGCTGTTAAAATATTATATATTATTTATAAGTCACGGATAAATGTTTCGTAAAATTAGATAGTTGACCCGAACTGCGGATAAAATGTGAGAGTTCATTAAAGCTTTATATTTTAACACGGGTAAAATCCCCCAGCGTCGGACGCGGCCGTAATTTATGTAGCGAAATTTCATAGCGAAACCTTTTAAATTGAACGTAGAATAATAATAATACGTAGTGATTATAGAGTGACTTCCGAAAATCAAATTCCATTTTTCTCCACAAATAAAATACTATTGTCCACCACCACTTTCCATATTCCACCAAATACATTTTTTAGATTCTGAACGGAGCGGAGAAGCTTATGATGTTTATTTCAGATTCTGAACGAAGTGAATAGTCTATACTTTACTTTACTTTACTTTTTTTCCTCTCCTTCTGTGAACGCTTTCTCGTTTTCACCATTATATTTTAACGTACACAGATATTGTTATGTTATTAATTATTTTGAAAAATTATTGCTTAAGTCTTTGAAATGTCAACAATACTTTATCATAGACGAATTTCGAATAGAATGTAAGTTTGTAACAAAATTATTGTTAAACATACTCAATATAAAACGTATATATTTTTGTTGTCTATAATTGACTGCCGTCGTTGTATGTAACGAATATATTATAACAATAATAATCATTAGCGCATTAACGTGTCGGTGACAACATATAATAAATCGTTAATATAAATATTATCATTCATTCTTCTTCAGTAGTCAACCCTAAGATTGGTTTTGCAGCATTCTTCATTGAATTTTTGCATATATCATAACCTTAGTATTTTTTCCAGTTTATTTTCAGGTTATATTCCTCAAAACACTTCTTATGCAGTTTCCAGTCTCTTTTTAGTTTTCGGTTATTTAAAGCAATGTCGTTAGCGAATCTAAGCATTTGTATAAGTTCTCCCCCGACCGTCATTCCTATTTTTTTTTTTTTTTTTTGTTGTCTATTGAGCGTTTCCTTTACTTCTCGGATTGGGGTTGTTCGACATACACAAACATTATTCAATCTATATCAAAAATAAGCTTTTAGTAGACTACGACTATGCCCATCTCTCTCTCTCTCTCTTCAAATATTCCACTGATTCGCTACTGCCTTTAGGTGCCCCGCCCCTATAAATTTCGGACCCGGCGGATTCGTCGCCAGAATCGCCAGAATCCACTTCTGATCACAAACACCGGGGAAACCCTTTGGAAAGGAAACATTTTTTTTTTTCATTTTTTTTTTTTTTTTCCACCGACAAACAAACCCGTCCGGTGCACAAACAACCGCAAAGTAATATTGTCAATCTGTCGATATTATGCTACAGTATACGATACGTATACTCGGATTCGTATCCCGTGGCGTCGCGGTCCTTCGTCCGTAAGGAAAACGTCCCTTTGACTTTTATCCTCGATCAAAGGAGATACCTCTGGCCCCCGCTGGTCCGTAATAGGTCGGTGTATACGAGATACAACCCCTGCGGTCCGCGATATATATCTGCGCCAACCGTATACGCGTCAACGACGTCCTCGGGGGACACGAACTGATACCGACGGACGCGGCCAGCACTGTGTGTGTGTTCGTTCCGCCTCCAAGATGACCATTTTTCGCTCCTTTTTTCTAATTTTTTTTTTCAATCTAATTTCATTCGTCTTGGGTAATCTCGAGTTACTGTTTGCACACTCACATAACTGTTGTGATACGCCCACTCGGCGCCAAAGTCGTAGCTGGAACGAATTTCAGAAGGAGGGGTTTAAAACCAAATTAGGGGTTCCACAATTCATAGATTTCAAGTAGACGAAGACACTAAACAATTTCGTTGAGTGAGGCAGTGGTTGTTCGCCACCTGGGGTTTTCGATTCGCAGGGGGTCGCCACTAATTTGACAATGATTTAAAAAAACAGTTAAATTTAACTGGAAATTTTACCGGATTTCACTTCCTTTTTCTTTGACTCGTGAAACAGGATTTTCTACTATAATAATAATAAAATACAAGTATGTCGATCTAGATTAAATGTCAAAAAGCAGATTTAAGACGCTTTTTTTTCCATGCACACTTAATGGTATAAAAGTACTTGCCCAAAATTTTCGGCCATCGACGTTTTAAATCGGAATTCGGTTCTTACTTGAAACATATATTTTCGAAATTATCAATATTTTTTTTTCAAAATTTGGGAATAATGATTACTCGAAATTTGATAAAACACCTTTAAATCTTATTTTGTTTATTCATACTTTATGGAAATTGAAATATAGATAGATATAATCGAAAAAATTATTTATCGCTTCTTTTAATTTCAACGTACCCGTAAGAATTATCCCATTTGAGAAGCAAAGAATACCCAAGGTGCAAAGTATTTCCTTTTAGATCCTGTGTTCTACAATTTTCTATATAATGTTGCAATAATTAAGCGAAATTTGAAAAAAAAAAAACTCGAAATATATTTTTTTTTTAATCCAATTTTATTTATAAGATTAATATTTTATTATTTCATTTTTTATAAAAATCAATACGAAATAAACTATAAACGGCACACTTAATAAATAAGATAATAATAATATGATAATGTTTAGTAAATACTTAACAAAAAATATTATAAACTAAATTTATTGTTGAGTTATTAATTCGTTAACTACTCGTATATCATCATTTAAATGTTGCTAGTATTTCCTCACAATATTCAATTTATCGTCGCTGATACTGAATTTAAATATTTTTTATATTTTACTTTTCGTGGCAAAGAAGATACACAGTCATCGGAGCTAAATTTTGAAATGAATTGCATTCTCCTAAAATAACACACTTTTTTTTTTATTATTACTTTCGTTAGACATATGATACGTATTATGAAAATACTTATACTCCTAAAAACATTCGGACCCCTCTAAATACAGCCCTGTTCGTGCTACATTATATTTTCTCTGTATGGCTGCACCCAGCGTTGCCAACCGTTATGATTTGTATTTTTTTTTTTTTTTTTGACCGACGCAGCGGACGACCCAGGACACGTATTTCCCGGAAGAGTTGAAAATTCAATCAGATATAACGACTTCTAAAAACTGAATTGCTTCCAATATTTCCAAAGCTTTGAGGTCAAAGAAAATGGGTCAAACGCTTCGAAAACCTCTCGATGTCGATACAATATTATATTTTGTTCATTATTTGATGAATTTCAATTTTCTAGCATCATTATTTTCAGAGTTTCGATTCGACTTGTAAATCTAATTTATTTTGTATTTTTCTGTTTTTACTATCATTTTTTGTATTATCATATTTTGAAAATTAGCTGAAAAATATATTTTTTTTTTTGACAAAAATAAATATAGTGAACGGAGTGATAGAAAATTGACGATTTTTTTGAATCGAACAGTTGGTAATTCTGGCTAAACCAGTGCTGAATAAGCAAAAACGCATTTTTTTTTTTTTAGTAAAAGTCTATGTGATATGCAAAATATATAAGGTTGAATAAAATATCAAATAATTCTCAAATCGATCATTAATCAATCGAATTTTCAATTGTTTTTCGAAATTAATTAGAAATTGATATTTATTATATAATATTACTACACGACTTTTTCCCAGTGTTCTGCTAAGAAAAAAAAAAAAAAAGCAGACATACTTCGCACGATGGGTGTACTTCGCACGATGGGTGTACTTCGCACGACAGGTGGTATTCTCTTGACGGGCGTATTATATTTTAAAGAAACGATAAATCATTTCTTCAG
>JAIPRM010012120.1:0-12352 GCA_025469315.1 Stegophylla sp. TES_Ste_2020 | reverse complement strand
AAATTCAAAAAATGACCTATTTAAAGTACAATCTAGAGGCAAATCCGGTTTCAAAAAGTTATTGATCGAAACTTTTGGACAAGTATTTCTATACGAAAAGTTGTACACAGAAAAAAATAAAAATAAAAATAAACATCGTTGTAAAAACACTAGCTTCTTCACTTCATTCAGAATCTAAAATTATGCATATTTTGTTCTTATAGCCAGTTTTATATATCCCACTATTAACTGAAAACAGAAAAAAAATAGTTTTGAATGGAAAAAAAATTGGATATGAAAAAATATCCAACAATTGTTTTTTTACATTTAAAAAATTTTTGTTCGCTAAAATATTTTTCATATTATTGTATATTTTATATATTTATAATATAATAAATAAAAAAAAAATGGTTTTAAAGACGTTTTTATCTAATTTCGTGTAGTGTTTCAAAAATCTAGCAAAAACTTGAGAACTTCGAAAAATGGCCTCCTCTAAAAGTACCTAAATGAGCAAAATCATGACTCAAAGAGATGCTGGTCAAAACTTTTGTACACAAACAAAAAATACATAAATAAAAAAATCGACATCTTTGAAAAACACTAGCACAATTCGTTCCACTTAGAATTTAAAACAATGATAAAATAAAAAAAAAATAATCAAAAAAACATATTTATGATTCGTAAATTTTCCTTCCTGCTTTATATTTTCAACAAAAACTTGCTTAAAGTACAAAATAGTCGAAATCTTCGTAAAAACATAACTTTTTTCTTCTGTTATCACCATATACTTTTGTGTACTGTGGACATTTTTCAAAAAAATGATTTTATATATCATAAACGTATAACTATAAAGTACAAAGTATAAACTACTTTAAAACTATAAATTTATACAGAAATAACAGTGCAAGTGAGAACGAAAAAATATGAGTTTATTATTATTATTATTATTATTATTTTTTTTTCATCACTTCATTAAACAAAAATGATATTTTATGTTGTTTTCTAATATGTATATTGATGGAAAAGTGAACAAAATATTTTATATTTTTTATTTCTATCACACCTGTTCAATCTTAGTGTTTTTTTTTTTCAAAATGGCTCATTGGTGTATTTACGGAGAGGGGATATGAATGTTGTATTCCCCCAACACCTCTTTTTTTTTTTTTTAGACAACGCATTCCAAATTCAATTACTAGCTTGAATTTTAAAATTACATGTATTATTTAAAAAATATGAAAAGAAAAGAAGCATATGCTGAATGTTGTATACACAGTTACATCTGGTAACATTGTATGCACATTATACATTATGCAAATTTAGTAATACCGATAAATATTTAAGTACAGGTAATATTAGTAAAACTTTTTAGACACGTGATTATATAACCACTTAATTTGTGTGAAAAAATGTTGGTGTAAACAGATAAACTATGTGAACCAAAATTGAATTGTATTAGTGTATTACACGTAATATAATAAACTAAATTATATACAATACGTATGTATTAAATACTTCGCATATTATTAGAAAGCGCTGAGCAGAAATTTTTTTCTAATTAAAATTACTTTAAAAACGTTTTAGAACTGAACACCGAGGGATCGAACAAAAATTTTCATTTTTGATAGGTTTCCATTTTTTATATCATTATAAGTAAGTTTAATCATTTGTACACGTACAGTGAAATTCAATTTTGAGACCATTCAAATTTCTAGAAATTATCAAAGGTCCTTGACCAATTCTTAGAAAAATTTCACTGTATATTTAAAAAGTAAGCCGGAAATACTTCTGAACGAAGAAAGTTTTTTTTTTTTTTATTGAAGCTTTTAGGTAGGTTTACAATTTAGTTCAACATTTACAAATATATGTACAATTAATATAAACTAAAACATTATGATGTAAATTTTATTTGCAATAATTAAATCTAATTAAACAGATAAACCAGTGTCACGGATAAAGGATAATATATATATGTATTATAATAATTTCACGATTGGAATTAAGAATAGAGGAAAGAGTTAGTTGGGCATTTTGAGATTTTAAAAATTAAAAACATTTAAACGGTTAGAGGATAATGAAGAGCAACTAAAAATAATATGGAAGAGATCACAAATTGTTTCCTCAGGATGTTTATTACAATGAGGAGAATCATTTAGAGAGTTATAGGAATATGAAGGAAGCAGATAATGACCAACCCATAAGCAGCTAAATCGTATAATCGATGTTCTGGATAATTTTTAATTATTGAACCAGGTTTTTTTTTTTTTAGTATGTTAGGAACAATACTTTAGTATTATTTCAATATTTTGAGGCGAAATTAGCCGGAAGATTATTCCAAATAGGAGGACCAAAGATAATTAATATGTTGGCGCAGAATTGGAAGGGATTTTACAAGGTTAACGAAGGAAGTTAATAATACAAAGAATAATAATAGTCATCATTTCCAACACACCCACCAAGATTATCTGACTGACCCGAGGAACGAAAAATGTCCGGCTTTTTTGTCTATACTTTACTTTAATTTACTTTCCTTTATTATACTTTGCTCTACTTCACTTTACTATAGGTACTTACTTAAATTTACTCAGAGAAAAAAAAATTAAAAATAAACATCATTGTAAAAACACTAGCATCTACACTTCGTTCAGAATCGAATGTAAAATCAAATTTTAGATAATAAATGAAGTATGTATTTGTATGTTACAAAACTATACAAGTGAAGAAAAAAAATCGTTTTTGGAAAAGATTTTAAAAAAAACATCCTTCCCCTTCCATTAAACTACCTTATGTCATTGCATAATGTCAAAAAGAAATTGCCGGAGTTGGCAAAAATTGGCAAGAGAGAGAGAGAGAAAGAGTGAGAGAGAGAGAGAGAGAGAGAGATTAACTCACTCTATTAGAGCAAAGATTATAAAGTAAAAATAAATATTTACTTACGGGCAAAGCCCGCTTATTCATTCTTATATTTTATCATAACCACAATAGCCGTCAACAGTACTGTCAACTATTTGAGTAAATGTTTTTTAATGCCTTTCAAATAAAAGTATTTCAGTAAATATTTGAAGTAATATTTTGTTCGTATTTTTACTTGGTACAGTGTCGTATTTCTTTTAAACAAAATGATCACGTACTTACAATGGCAAATTTTCTTAGCAATGTATTTTTTTTTTTTTTTTTACGGATTTTTATAAATTTTGGAAAGAAAGAAATATGAGACAATCGTTGGCCATTTCCAATTATGTATAAATACTATACTATTGTTTGTTCGTGTAATTTAAAGAAACATCTATGTGTATGTAGTTTTTATAATTTGATATATTTCATGATTTAATGAATAATGAAAGTTCTAATAAAAGTATCCGATAAAACCAATTTTTCGTTCTAACAGCGGCAAATTAGTTAAATCCGACTATGAATTGACATTAAAATTTATATAAGTATAATGTATAATATCGTTTTATAAAATTTCGAGGAGAAAAGTTTGCTATAACGGCTACAACGAGTTCTTTTTATTAATATTTATGAACGCTTTGACGCAAAGAACCGAATGGATTCTTATACATAAAAAAGGCCATTAACATCATATTATCATAAACGTAAAATTTTATAAATAATCGTATTTCCAAACACTTTATTTCTTGGAAAATTTCTAAAAAAAATTCTAAATTATTAAAAAACGATACATTTAGGAACGTTCTTTAACTAGTTTAACACCTCCTGTATGGCAACAATAAAAATTGACTTTAGTTAACTAAAAGCTTTTTTGTTTATAAATTTAGGAATGTTTAAGTTAATGTTGTAACAACTTTATTGTTAATTAAAAGCGTGTTTGTCAATCGCGCCGATTTTTTAAGACTACCTGAAATACATACATCTTTTGATCCGAATTATTTAGGGTCATTTAAAATTGTACAAATTTAAGATGATAGTGTTATCATCACTGGTATATAGTTTAGAATTGCAATTCATTGCAATTTGCGTCGTTTTTTAGTGAGCTCTTTGGATGAAAATTTATAATTCTGGTAAAGAATTAGGTCCTCACCACGTTCACTTAAAATCAATTCCATGATTAAGAAAAAACCAACTTCACAATATAATTTATAATAATAATTTATGTAATATGCACACACGAACGAGAAACGACAACGTTACAACGCGATGTCCATACAACTGAACACAACATTAAATTATTATTTATTAATTTGATCAAAAAAAAGTCCTTAGTTTTATATTATTAAATAATTTTTCCAATCTTGATTTGATAGCGTAGGTATAACTATTTTTAATTACAATTTGGACTGTCTTGTCCAGTTGAAACAAATTAGATACTTATTACTTTTTGATAAAACCAGAGAGCCCTCAATTATTTGAGCGAACTACTTTGATAATAATATTTTATTAACATTATATTTTGGTAATTTAATCGGTGGAGTTTATGTACAACAAATTATAATATGAGTAAATTTCTACCGGCCGGCGCAAATGACATACACTAGGGTGACCATATTTAAGAAAAGAAAATCCAGGACAAAAATATTTTTCATAATATTTTAAAATAAATAAGTATTTATTACATATTATATATATATTGATGTTTTTGAATCGTGACAAAAATATAATTTTTAAACTACCTATTATAGATTAAATTTAAACACGTAAAAACATTATTTTGAAAAACATAAAATAACAAATGAAACTAAATTGATACTTTTTAAAATTTCTTCAAATCCTTTATTCATGCATATTGTATACTTTACTTCCTAAGAAAAACTTGTTAATTAATTTTACGATTATAATTGATCTAATGGTATCCAAAAGATTTCTAGATTCTTACATTATTTGATTCAATAATTTCATTTCGAAAATTTTAAATCAACAGTAAGTCAAAAAACGGGATTAATATGGGACAGACTTGAAATTACGGAACAAAAGGCGTCCTGAGAGAAGTTTGTCAGGACAACAGGACACGGAGCCGAAATAAAGGACAATCCTGTATAAAACAGGGCGTATGGTCGTCACCATATTATACACCCAATTATTAAAAACATTAGCAATAAAAAAATAGGTACGTCATTATATTTAATTTTCAAAAGGATGGACAACTGCGTACAAAAATTGTTAAATCCACCCTTGGAATAACGTTTAGAAGAGAAAAAAAAAAAAATAGAAAAAAACATATTGTACGCGTAGGGAAAAAAAGAAGCGGGCGTCCGAGTCGCCGCGATCCGCCCGGAGCGCTGCGCGTGTCGCCGCCGCCGCCGCCGCCGCGTGATAATATTATTGGCGGGAACGGAAAAAGAATGAAAAATACACCGCATACGTATATAATATAACCAATATATATATTGAAAAAGAGCAAAATGGAAAAATAACGCTTTTTGCAAGTACAGTTCTCGCGTCGCAGAGGAGGTACGACACGCGCGCTCGTCGCTAAATAATACCATACCACCACGTCTGAGCCTCTGCGGACGCCGCCGCCGCCGCCGCCGCCGCCGCCGTACCGTCGTTTTATTGATCGCCGAGCGCGCGCGCGCCGCCGTCGCCCCTCCCCGCCGCCGTCGCACAAGCCGCCGCCGCGCCGCGCCGCCGGGACGACGACGCGACGCGCGCGCGATAGTTTTCCACGCACAACTCCACCGCGTCAGTGACGATTCAACGATTGTCGCGTCTCCGTTCGCCTGCGCTCTCGCTCGCCAAAGACAATAAACAAACGGTCCACGGAAGGAAGAAAAGCTTTGCTGCTACCGACACTGCCCTCCCCCCCCATAATTCGCCGTGGGCACTGTTTTACGTTTTTATTTGTGTGTGTGTGTGTGTGTGTGTGTTTTTTTATCAACTGTTTTATTCGCGAGTTCGCAAAGCGACAGTGACTGGTGAAATCTGACGACGACAAAAACCGCGCGCTCGCGTCATCGTGAACGCGAGTGATTTTCACCGTCTTCCACATCAACCTAACGTTTTGCGCCATGACACTGCTTCGGCTGCTTCAGTAGTTCTGCTGTTGTGCGTACCAAAAAGGACGACGTCTTAGACACGGCAAAATGGCAAAGGTAAACGCGGTGACGCTATTACGTTAGCATTTTTACATAATATAAACAGTTATTATTATTATTATTATTATTTTATACTAATAGTTTTAGCGTACTACGTCTAATGGTAATAATATAATAATCTATCGCACCGTTGCCCGTAGGTACACCACACACACACACACACACACACACACACACACTGCAGCACCTGGAGCACAATGCACATGTGTTTTTTTTTTTTTTTCTGTAATTATTTACGCCGACGACGGGAGTGTACAGTGTGTACTCATTGTTTTCTTTTTTTTTAATTTCTAAACTTTTTCTCGCGTTTTTTTTTCCTCTGACGTATCTCTGATGCGCTCGGAGTTCGCGTTGTTCTTTGTATGCGTGATCACGCATACTGAACGACATATTATTATACTCTATTATTGTTATTATGTAATTTCGAGCTGGTATATACAGGTAATATCGGGCTCTCATCTATTTTTACCGTCACGTCAGTAGTGTTGTTGTTGTAGTGTAGTGTTATTCCCCCACCCACCTACCTCCCCTCGTAAACGCGGTTTTCCGCGCCGTTACGCGACACGCGTTTGTTTCCCAGAAGTCGTGCGCGAAACATTACAATAACCCATGGCCTAAAAAACTAATTTTTTGTTTGACGGGTGTTTTTGTGATTTTCGAAAATATCACGTCGAAACTGCTGGTAGATAATAATGTTATTAATATTTTCGAATAATATCGTTTTCTTCGCTTTGTTTTTTTTTTTTTTTTTTTCTAAAAACGTCGTTCGTACGGGTAACCCGATATTCTTCTCTACCTCTACCGCTTTTATCGCTACGAGATTTTGACTGTTCCATCATAAAGATTATAATATATCGCACTGTAGTTATCGTGTAGGTTGAGTAAAATAACATAATAATAATTATTAAGACGTATGTCGCGTTTTCTTCGATTATAACCTTGATGTAGAGAGCTCGCCCAATCAATCCCGCCGTGTTTCCTAATGATCATTATTACTACGCTATTTAGGTCTAGTCAGTAGGTAACCTACCTGTTAATATTATTGTCGTCACATGCATTTGTAATTTTATTTCCCGACATGATGCGTGATACTAATTGCCAATGTAAAGCATACACTTATTACGATGGGCTTATTGCGTTTCCTAAATTTTAAATTTTAAATTATTCATTACGTCCGTCGGAGTGTCCTATTTTAAAATTACATACACAAAAGTATTGTTTTTTCCCAGACATCAGGATGTAGATACGAGTAGGTTTAATGTGAGACCAGTTGTTGACAACGTTCAACCAATGTTCAGACATTATACCTGTAGTAGGTACCCTATTTATTTACTCAGGTGAATCCTCTGTATTTGTGTACTTGTATTTGCGACGTTTGTTGTTGATGCCTAGGTACCTGTAAACATTTATTGATTTATAGTACAGTAGGATTGCTTCTTAATATATCATCAAATAAAACATTTTGTGTTAAAAATTAAATATATTTTATGATATAAAATTAGTATTTATTTCAGACTTCACAATCCGGGAAGGGTATATGGACAAGTCGGGAATATGGAAATAAATTGTATTTTTTACAAGTACCTAACTTTTATACAAAACATAATAGCTAAAATATATTTTCCTGGCGGGTATATCAGAGGGGGTGTTACCCCCATCACCCCCTGAAATTAACACTGTTTAAAATATTCACGTATTATGTAAAAAAAAAAAAAATGATTTTTTGTTTTTGTCAATTAATAAACAAGTGAAACACGTGCCTTGCCTTATAGGTAAAATATATAAAATAAACAATCATTGATAGTTGGTATGGAATAAAAATACTTTTTTTAAAAATAGATAAAAATTCTGAAAATGTCGTATTTTTAAATAGGTACCTTGTTTTATCAGTATCTTCTTAGTATTTAACGGTATTTGGGTCGTTTGAAAATAAGTAGGTAAGTAGATACCCGCTAACTACTTATTTTTTTTGTATTGACACTATTAACTAGGTGAGATCTAGTTTGTCACATAACTCTTTAGATACTAGGCTAAAATATTTTATCGATTTCCAACATATTTTATTGTGTTAAATAATATAGGAGACTTAATATTACATAAATGTATAAAATCATACCTAAGACATAATTAGTTGTCTTGATAAATAATTGTATATTAACTGAGGTATTTGTTTTGATTATCCCATAAATAATTATTTACCTACTTTTTCATAAACATTAGTATCTAACAACTTAGTGGGTGAGTTATATGCGAATGTGAATAGCCTATTACAAATAGATAAGGTTACGTTGTTGTATGTTGAGGATTCTAAAGACCGGGTTAAATTGAAATTAAGTACTGACTAACTACTAAGGTGGCTGACCTCAAATAGCAGGAAGAAAAAAAAGTCAAGATAGAGAAGAAATTGATGGGTAGATATTTTTTTTGACATTAGAGCCATGTTTGATGGGCGTTACAGAAAGGTGTGAGTTTAGCCGCTTGGACCAAAAGGTTTACGAGGGGTTGCAACAAGTCTTTAATAAAGCACGGTAAATACTCGAATAGCTTTATTTTTTCTATACCTACGACCTACGTTTATCAACAAATTAAATACAACATTATTTATATATATATATATATTATGTAGGCAGTTGGTGTATAAAAACTGAATTACGCACCTTCATTAACTTTCTATGTTTCTATGTTTATTTTTATTAAAATAATTCAAATATATAAAATAAGCATTTTACCTCATATCTATATATTTAAAAAAAAATTCCCGTAAAATGTTTATTCTTGTATCCTAATTAGTATTTCTTCACTTTATAAAAACAGAAGTCTCTAAGCAATAAATGTAAGTATACTGAACAAGTATACTGAATATAAAATGTTCAGTTATTTTTGAAATTATTAAGAAGAATTTTAAGTATATAATTAATTAAATTATGACGCTCTAAAATTAACTGTTATATAAAACTAACTAATATCAGATTTATAGAATCCCATTTAAAATGGATGTAGGTATATCAAATGTGTATCAAATACCTTAAGTACCTACAGAATAAACATTTAAAATCTCATTTTAAATATTTATAAGATATTATTTAAACTTATTTAAATATCATTATAATATTGTGTTTTCAGATTTATTATCTTTGAATAGTTTGAGAATAGTTTTATCCGGAATTTTAATGTTATTATAGGTATAATATACTTGAACTATAATGAACTTTAATGTCTTAAAGTAATGTTTTTATTGTTTCTTGTAATTTAAGCCTGTTGAATATTTATTCCTGTACAAAGCTCTCTAGGCATTTTATTTTTATAAACTTTATACGCTAGTCGTATTTTAATTAAAATTTATGTATATATTCACGCAAAAATATTAATATGTACCTACGCTCCGAACTGGTTTAATTGTCATTTAAAATTTGAAAAAGTATATAATTACGTGTTAATGTTCTAGGAATATTATTTAGTGACCTACTTAATTTTTATTGGATATGATATTCAATTTAAAATAAATCATTTATATAAAGTTCAAAACGTATATGCGGTATACAATATGTATAGCTGATTGTTTAATTATCTAAAATTTTCGAAGATTTGTATAAAAAATTGTGATGGGCGTTATTAAAAATATATTAAAAGTGATGGTGTTCACAACAAATGATTAAACTTTAACCAATTAATATTAATGACGGTACATCAAAAAATTCATTATGGTAAGTATATTATCTAAATTAATTTATTTCAATTGGTTGTCAACTCATTAAAAACGTTCTGTTCAGTAATTTGTTTCACTACGTTACAAAACGAATAAAGAGGCTATTTGTCATTTGTTCCTCCATTGAACATGCACAAAGACTTGGGTTGAATAATATAACGGTAAAATATTCGGCTTATTTAGTCAAATGAGTTTCGCAGAATAAAATTTAAAATAATATTTTAGATTCTATACGAAGTGAAGAAGCTAGTTTTTTTACAATGATGTTTATTTTTTTTTTCTCTCTCTGTTAACACTTTTTCATATAGAAATACTTGACCAAAAATCTCGATAAGCAACTTTTTAAAATCAAGTTTGCCTCTAGTTGGTACTTTAAAAAGGTCATTTTTTTAAATTTCTTAAGACTATTTTTTTTGTGGGGGGACTACCCAAAATTTATCAAAAAGACTCGGAAATTATCATTTTTTGATTCAAACTTTATGAAAATTGAAAAATAAATAGACAATAATATTAGAATCATTTTGGCGCAAAAAAATTTAACATTTTTCTAACACTTTTTTCCTCATTAATTATTTTTCCTTTTCTTTATTTATTTGATAAAAAAAAGTGAAGTAAAGTAAAGTTTAGATGAGAAAGCCAGACATACTTTGCACCACAAGTATTCTTCGCTCTTCGGGTCAGATACTCTTGGTAGGTATGTAAAAAATGACGACTATTATATTGTTCTTTATATTATTAATTTCCTTCATTCAGAATCGTCTTATCAAAGAAATGATTTATCGTTTCTTTAAAATTCTACACACATTCAAAATTATTTGACCCGAGGAGCGAAGAATATCCTTGTTGCGAAGTATGTTCGACTTTGTCTATACTTTTATGTAAAACAATATTTAACAATGGCGCGCACTGCAAGTGTTTGGCAAAAATCTATTTAATAGTGAGTTTTAAAAATGTGTAGAACATTATTTGTATTGTTTTCCTAAAATCTAATCGGAATAAATAGGTTGAAGTTGTTAATGTTTTTGTTGTTGAATGATTTTAATATTTAAAAGATTCACATCCATGAAATTTAATTCTTTCATTCACGAATTGCGTAGGTTTTGTAAACATTTAGGCCACGCTTTAAAAATCATATGTTATAATATAAAATGTTTGTTATGTTGATAATTAGTATTTTTATTTTGGCATACTTCCAAACTGTTTTGCGACTGTATTTCACAGGTTCAAACACAGGTTCACCTATGTTTGAAACATTTAAATAGTATTACAACTTATTATTTCATTGTGTGTTATAGTACTTTAGTTTTTAATTTATTTATTCTGTTCACAAAGCAAAATGTGTACAGTGTTCATTATACTGAATTTCTTTTCTCAAAAAAAAAAAAAAAAAACTCGTCCCATTGATATGCATTAATGATGTTTTTTCCTTCATTTTTATTACCGTCATAATATGAGTATGTTCGAGGGTATGATAATGATATGTGTGTTCAAGTTTTTAATGTCGATTATAGATTATACGTTTTTACTAATGAAATTAAAAACAAACGAGTAGGTAATATTTCATATAGGTACGCCGAACGTCAAATAAAAATTAAATTATCGAGAAGTGAATATCGTTGCTTTTTATTTATTTTTTTTTATGATAAAGCAAGTGCCTGCGTAATTTTTTAAATAATTATTATTTAATTTATTTGATATTGATTAGTTTTAATAAATTTGCCATTTTTTTGCTCCGAACTTCATTTTACGTTTTATTTGTGTACTAAACGACTTCTATTGTGCTTGATGTTTAATCTGACTGAATTCTCTTTTCTTCCAGCATTACTTATTCTACGTTGTACCTATACTATTTTATACTATAGATCCTACTTATAATAAAAAACATTATCACGCTCTAATGTATATAATGTTGTTACGCTTGCACGGTTCCTTGTTGGGGGGCATTCCAAGGTCTTCTCTGGAAGTTTGGGGTCGGTTGCAATTCGACACAAAGCGTTCCAACATAATAAAAAATTATATTTTGTCCATCAATAAATACACATTACAAATACTAATTTTTCCTCGTTTTGGATTGCTCTTCATTTTGTATAAACAAAGCATTTATTAGTTAGTCGGTTTTTAAAATTAAATTAGATAAATTATACATTTAGTAATATATCACCTATACATATATATATAGGTCACGTAAAACAACAGGTTGATATAATATATTACGTTTTAATTTTTTGAAATAATGAAACTCTATACTTACGATTTTATTACAAGACATCACATAGTTACATCAAGGCTTGAGATTTTAGATTCTGAACAAAGTGAAGAAGCTAGTGTTTTTACAATGATGTTTATTTTTTTTTTTTTATTTATTTTTTTTTCTGTTAACACTTTTTCGTATAGAAATACTTGTCCAAAAGTTTCGTTCAATAACTTTTTGAAACCGGATTCGCCTCTAGATTGTACTTTAGAGAGGTCATTTTTCCAATTTCCCAATACTTTTTCCAAGCGCGTTGAAAATATGTCGAAAAATTAACAAAAAACGGCAAATTTTGCAGTTACCGGCATTTTCGTAAAATTGAAAATTTATTTTTACCATAACTTCTACAATAATGGAGCTAGAAAC
>JAIPRM010012119.1:0-12353 GCA_025469315.1 Stegophylla sp. TES_Ste_2020 | reverse complement strand
AATTTTTCTAACATTTTTTTTTTCTCATTTATTTTTTATATTATTAACTTCCATCGTTCAGAATCGTTTTATTGAAGAAATGATTTATCGTTTCTTTAAAATTAAATACACCCGTCAAGAGAATCCCACCTATCGTGCAAAGTATGTTTGGCTTTTTCAAATATTTATTTACCACACTTTTCGGTGAAATGGAGTACAGATGATATAGTTTACTACAATAATATGTTAATTCATGAATACGCAAGTTTTATAATATTTTATTAAATCTAATAAATTACAGAATGTTACTAAATAACTACTATAGTTATTCTATTTACGTACCTTATATACAATAATCAATATGCTGCGTTATGATATAAATAACGCTAAAAAAATGTTAATATTTCGATTTATTATTATTGGACTTGGTATTTTATTGACTTTATCAATGACATTCAGAGACGCGCAATACAAAGATTTTAAATTTAGAGTAGCGAAGAATAGTGACAGTACGCTTTTGCTTGTGTAAAAGCAACCCTTCTCTTCCACACCACTGTTCTAAACATTAAATGTTTATATTTCTCAGAATATTGGCCAAAAAAGAAAAAAAATGCAATATTATTTAAAGTACAACAATAAAAAATATTGTTTAGTGGTGACTACTATATATTTAATTGCTATAATGAACCATTTTGAGAATTTAAACAAATAAAATTTAAAATGTACGAAGCAGATACAATTTCCAATTCATTGGAAAGTTGAAAAAAAAAAAACTTTTGACCCACTTCCACTACTTAAAAACACAATATTGTAAAACAAATAATATATTATATACCTATACACACACCCTGTATATAAAATATGTATGTTTGTTGTTGAGGGTTCTCTGAAAAAAAAAAAAAATGTTTTTCTTTTTTTTTTTTTTATGTAATCCAAGTGATTCACAAAAAGTGAAATAGGGCTTTGACGTAGCCTTAGTGTGTCCAGTTTAATTTAAAAGAATTAAGATTTTAGGGTTCATCACGAGAAAGAAGGAGTGAACTAGCTTACGCCCCAAAAATATTTTTTTTCACTCAATTAAGCGAGTGTATACTTATTGATTTCATATTATTTTTTATTTTTACCAAATCTAATCTCGATATTTTACAGACAGTTATAGAAAATATTGTTCGTTCAACGCTCAGAAGTCAAAATGTAAAAAAAAAAAAAAAAAAAAACAGTAATAGAAAACAATTTTTTTTAGAAAAAATGTTTGGTCGCACCATTGCACACGTGTAATGATGATAATAATAAAGCGGAATGTAATAATATTACGCGTAACACGTGTATGCAAGTGTTATACGTATATATTATGTTACGGGAATGATAAATAAAATCCGAGTCGGCAACGGGATCAATGGTAAAAAAGGCGTTTTGCCAAAGCGGGCTTGCACAGCCACTCCAGACATGTGCGTTTGTATTTATAAAACCACGAACCGACAGATCCTTTGTCAGTGACACGGCAGTGTGTGCAACATTTATTATTATAACATTAACGATTTATCGTTCGGGTCTTGATTTTAATAATCATTGTATTAATGTAATAAATATTTATTGAAAAATTTCAATGGTTTTTTATTCTCGTAAAACATAAAATAATAATATAATTATATAATTATGTAAACGACATGCGCGCGTGTGTAAAACGTAAAATATGTACAGAACAACCGCGTGACCTGCAGGCATCCTGCAGCAGATAGAAAAGAAAAGCATTCGAAAATCTGTATAAGAGGCGTTGCAGGAGACGCTCCGTTGCCAAATCGCGCAGCGGTCTATTTTCGTGCGAACTCCCACATTTCTTTGTAATATATTTCTGTTTTTTGAATTCTCTGGAGGATCGACTTTGTTATGAACCGGAAGCGCGCGTTTTCACACGCGTCGGATTGACTTCAGATTGACGTCAGTTTTCTCGGTTGTGCGAGTTTTTAAGGATTTTTGAAATTTTGAAATATTTCAGGCAGGTCATTAAAATCGCGTAATTATATCAATAATTATACTCAGAAATACCATTATTTAATGATTTTAACCAGTGTTCAAAATTGGAATTTCGATAACAATAATTATTAGTCCTGGTCCCCCCAAAGTTCCTAAGTTGGTTTCTCTTTTCTTAAAAAAAAAAAAAAAAGAAAAAAATAAACACCAAACGAAGAGTTAGAAGTTGTTAAAAATATAAAAGATTTGGGTATTATACTATCTTCTAACCTATCTTTTAACAATCATATTGAATCAATTCGTGGTAAAGCTTTTAGAAATTTAGGCTTTATTAAAAGGAATTGTAACGAGTTTAAAAATCCGGACTGTTTGACAACACTTTATACCGTTCTCGTGCGTTCTGGACTAGAGTTTGGTTCGACTGTGTGGAATATAAACCAAGTAGGTCGTATCGATGAAATAGAAAAAGTTCAGAGACGTTTTATCCGGTTTATTGCTCTCAAAATTAATATGTCTGATTGTCCTATTGCCGATGTTGAAAAAACGGTGTAACTTGGTCTCACTACAAGCTCGACGTAAATTTATAGATGTTTCATTCATTTTTTAAAATGCTTAATAGTATGATTGATTGTCCAGAAATATTGGAAAAAATTTAAATCACAGTACCAAGTAGAAACACACGAAATCATGAACTATTTCATTTGAAGTTCCATAAAAATAATTTTGTTTTAAATCGTATGCTTAGATTGTGCAATGAACTAAGCAATTTTGGTTTTTTTTTTTTTTTTTTTTTTGATAATATCAACTTATTACGTATCCGAGCTGTAAATTAATTATAATTATATTGTGTAAAATGTGTAATATTTGTTAATTTAGTTTTTGTTAATTTTTAGTTAATATTTTCTGTACTTTTGCCCTCGCGGACGTAAACTAATTTAAATAAATAAATAAATTATTACTAAATTTTAGTAATAATAAATTCAATTGAGTTTTGTCAATGTTGTACAATATTGTATTATCTATATTAGTTGCATGTATAAATTTAAATTTACCTTAGTTTTGTTTTAATTTTTTATTATGTTAATTAATTAATTTTTTTTTTTTACTGTAATTATTACTAATTCTAAGTTCAATCTGTACATTTTATATATAAACTGTTTTAATATGCCCTTGTGGCGTTGAAATTTAATAAATAAATAAATAAACATCATTGTAAGAACACTAGCTTCTTCACTTCAGAATCTAAAACAGAAGAGATAGTCGATCTTTATAATAAATATATTCATATTATATTCTTAAAAATGAAATGCATGAATTTGATCAAATTTTAATCTACCATAAATGTGCATAAATTGAGTTATCTAGGATTAAATAGTTCATTAAAATTATGATATACGAAATAGGTGTCTACATTTTGAATTATTGAAATACATATCAGAACTAAACAACAACGATGATGATGATGATGATGATGATAATTCGATGAAACAAAAAGATTTTTATTGTGTACCCACCACATGTTAATATAATATGCATAAATATCGTTTGAATGTTTTAAAACAAATTATTTTGTTCACATCATGTAAATGAATATTACCTGAAAATATTTTTACTCATTAATAATTAGGTACGTTATATTTTGGAGTTCATCGGGAGAGAAAAACATTTTGTCCGGCTAAAATTTAATTTGGTCCTACTGAAGGGAAAAAACAACAATCGCATCGTTCACATACTTGGCACGTTCCCACTGTAAATAGTAAACACTATACTGCGTACTTTTACGTATTGATCTCCGCCTGCGACATCACCACAGCACAGGAGCTTCTGTTCGTGTATTATTTATAATATTATTAGTAATATTGTTTTCGATCACGGGCACGACTAGACATAAATTTCAGGGGTTGGTAAATTTGTTTACAGTTCATCATCTTCCCGGAATAATAATCATAATCCCATAGAGGTTCCTTTTAAGCATTTCCAATAGAGAATTTACAAATAATCATTTTTCGTTTCCATAATATAAGATATTTATTTTTTCACTTTGAAATAACATTGTATTTTCCTTTACTATATGAGCTTGAACACTTCCAATTATGATATTTTCACTGATAATATTCATCACGGTAATTATTGTCATCAAAGTTTTACAATTAATAATATAAAACAAAAAATATCTAGCAATGTAAATACTAAAATGAAATGAATTTGATCGAATATCTAACATCAAATAATTAAGAACGGGGGGAGACTTCTTAGCACCCATATGCGCTGGTTGGTTGGCGATCAAATCAATTGCATATGGAATTTAATAAATACACGTAGAACATCCCGAGTGACGTCACATAATTACTGTTCTATTAATACTGTATAATTTTTCTGCACTTTGATGTTTAAACAAAACACCCTTTTAAGATCAAAGATGACGTAAACAAATAATTAAGGAACATATAACATGTACGTAAATAAATGAGATGTACATAGACGTGGAAATAATAATTGTCAATCAGTCGATGAAAAGTAAGAAAAAGTTTGGTGAAAATACTTTTAGATTCTGAACGAAGTAAAGAAGCTAGTGTTTTTACAATGACGTTTGTTTTTATTTCTGTATACATCTTTTTGTATGGAAATACCTGTCCGAAAGTTTCGATCAGTAACTTTTTGAAACCGGATTTGCTGCTAGATTGTACTTTAGAGAGGTAATTTTTTGAATTTCTCAATTCTTCATTTTTTTTTTTTTTTTTTTTGAAAAAATCTACCCAAAATTTCAAAAAAACGACTCGGAAAACCATAATTTTTTGATCCGAATTTTATGAAAATTTAAACATAGATAGAAAATAATATAAGAAAGATTTTTGGCGCAAGAAAATTTTGAAAATGTGAAAAAAAAATTTTGGAAATTTTTCTAACATTTTTTCTTCTCATTTATTTTTTATACTATTTACGTTCACAATCTTTTTATTGAAGAAATAATTTATCGTTTCTTTAAAATTCAATACACCCGTCACGAGAATCCCACCCGTCGTGCGAAGTATGTCCGGCTTTTCTATTTTTTTTCTTCTTTTTTTAGGTAGGCATTCGATATACGTAAAACGAGACGAAATAAAAATAAAAACAAAACTCGAGTAATCTGTTAGGACGGACATTATACGCGACAATTGGACGATTTTCCTGGTAAATAATAAATTTAGACCTTGTTGTCGGCAGTCGAGATACTCGTAAAATAATAATATATTATGCGCGTTAGATTAATTATTCAAAAAATGTAAATTCGTTTTCCTCGAATTCAAATCAACGATATAATTTATTCCGAGCGATTCTTCCCGTTTTATGTACGACTGATAATTAAGTTGTGTAATATTGTGAAAATAACTAAAACATATATATATATATATATATGTTACGCGAGTGGGGGGAAAAAAAAAACATTTAAAAGCGAGAAATTTATTGCGCAGTAAAAAAAAAAAAAAAGGAAAAGTCCCCCCCATAAATCAGTTCAAAGTCAAATAAAATCATCATTTAAGCATGCAGTGTAACGGCACTAATCAACGTTATAGTTTTTTTTCATACGGTCTTCGCCTAACAACACCATATTAATTTGTAAGTTCCAATGTATCCCAGAGGGTTTATAATAATTGTTTCGTTTTATCTTTGCTGTATTATTATCTTTATTATTATTTTTATCTTTGCTATAATTTAAACACTGTTGTTTAATAATTTTATGTTTCGACAAAGACGTTAAAAGTTGTAATATTTATTACACTCATGACTTTTCATACACATTATAATATTATAATCGGTTAATGGTTATTGGTTTATAGAAAAATATGTTACATTTTTTTTGTATACTGGCTTCACAACACACATTGTTACTGCATAATTTGGGTTTATATTTTAAAATTTGTAATACTGGGTCACGCACAATAATGTACAAGGAAGTGGGGGGGGGCTATGAGGGCTAAACTCCCTCATATCCCGTACTATAATATGTTTTATTTCATATAAGAATTTACAGACAAAATATTATGTTAGATTTTATACTTTTTTTTTTTTTTTTATGTTTGTGTAACGGTTTTGTGAAAAATCTTTTATTCAATCTTTTTGTAGATCATAAGTTATTATTTCACTTACGAAACTTGTCATTTCCTGTAGTTTTTCTAAACACAAAAAAATACAAATACTGAAATCCTACGAAAAGCAGTGATGTGAATTTTGGTATAAACGGTTATTTTAAGAAATAAATTTTGTATACATTTTGTGCGATAAATTCAAAATAACAATATTCTAAAACAAAATATTTCTATTACTTACATAGTAACATAATATCCTAGTGTTGTCCAAATTCAACAAAATTTTTGAATAAATTTCATATAACTTATGATAATATGGAATTTTGATAACGTTGAAAATACTAAGTGACGTAATTCTGGAGAGAGAACATTTTGTCTCCTTACGTTTTATAAAAAGGGCAAATTTATCATTCCGTCTTCCTGGAAATATCATAGTTTATATTGGAATAGTTTTATTTTATTATGAGATTTAACGTTAACTCCCCCCCCTTTTTCGCAACATTCCGTGTGTACATAATAAAATATGTTCTCGCAGTTTGTGCGAAACAGGTACTGGTACCTTAATGATTCGATAATTTCCGGTTCCGGTTCTTAAATAATTAAGGATTTCGGTTTCAGTTCTTAAAATGTTAAGAAATCAAAAATATACCATATACATTTTTGTCAATTAAATTTTTTATTTACATACAGTAGATATGGATTTTAATCGTCATCGTAATTATTGCCACGCGTTATTATATTTTAATGGGCATGGCCGTTTTCGACCAAAACCGTACCCTTCTCTCAATCAAAAGAGAAGTTTAATATAATATACAATATAGTATATTGTATATTATACACCAGTGGTTCCCAACCTTTTCTATTCTACGCCCCCTTTTGTAGATTTTCAAAAATCTTGCGCCTCCCCTCTCCTATAAATGAAAAAAATGTATCACCTTTTTTGTATACTTTACAAATAAACTACACAATATTCGGAATGATAACTTTTTTATTGATGATAATAATTATAATATATGAATAACAGTAAATAATATAACGAATTAATCAATGAATATGAATAATTGTAGAAATAAATTAGTATAAAATAATAATAATGAGTTATGTTTAGTGACTAAACGCCGATTGCAATCTTTATATGTTATCGATACCCAATAACAGTCGTTATTAATTTTTAATTTTTCTCTACACTAATTAAAAATTTTACTTTGTAATGACTACTTGCGCCTCCCCAGCAATTTTCTCACGCCTCCCTAGGGAGGCGTGACCCCCTGATTGGGTAACACTGTTATACACAGATAACTCGACAGGTACAGTATTTAGCTATGCTTTATTATTACCTAAAAGTAAATATTTGTATACTTTTATATTTATTTTTAAAAGTATTATCATACTTTTCTATATTTTATTGACATTAAAAATTATTTTTATAAATATTATTAGGTATTCATTTATATATTCTATACATTTTATACAACAAACATTTTTTAATATTTTTTCATGATATGTGTAACATAAAGTCTTATATGTAATCATTATCATTATTTATTTGTAACCTACTACTATATTTAATAATAATTAATAAAAATTATTTGTTTTACATAAAGATTTATAATTATTATTTAATAATATTTTTTTGGTCGAAAAGTGTCTCGCCCATTTTAATATTTTTATTTCACGTAAACAAGGGTTTCTATTCCGGTTAAATAAAATAAGAATTAAAGGTTCTTATGAGGATTCCGTTCCTTTGATCATTTATTTTTTTTTTTTTTTTTTGGAAACGGGTTTCAGTCCTTGTGCGTGGATATACGATACACACACACGCGCTCGCGCACACAGTGTTTGTACAAAATTTTTAGGTTTAAATTCGAAAATTATCCCTCGGTTAAAAACCACCTTGTATGACGTATTCCCCTATTGCAATCGACTTGTCGTCGACACCACATAAACTTTGAAGTATCTCTCAATACACACCGCCGCGCCGCCGCCGTCGACGGAGTTTACTGACCCTCCCATCCTATTATCTACCCTCTCCTCGTCACCGACCCGTTCAAGATTTCTCGTACACCCTACGCACGCTCTTAGTACGCGTAAAGCCGTTGAGAAAATCCTCCTTTCCACTACATCCGTGCGGTTGATATTTCGGTACATATATATATATTATATATGTCAAGAAAAGTCCACAACACTTTTCTTTGTATTGTCACGACGACACCTGATAAAATTAAACCTTTACTTACAACGCAGTAAGTAAGTGTTCAAGTCTTTTGCGTTTAATCGATATAATATAAACTGATGGCGAAACCCCGCGTAACACGAGCTAGATAACACTCTTTTATTTTCCCAAACGCGCACACGCTCGCGAGAAATAAAAAACCACTTTGGACAAAAATTCGCATCAGAGTTTTTGACGCTCGTTCGGTGCAATTATCCGTTTTTGAGTGCTTTGGTTTACATGCGAAATAAATCATTCACTCGATAAAAAAACTACGCGGTTCTCACTTTTATTACAGTGTTAATTTTATGTGTATCGACACATAAAAAAAAAAAAAAAAAAATCGTAATAATATTTCAGAATACGTCGCACTATGAAAATAAATAAATATATATATATATATATACTTTGTGGCTTAGTACTCCTCAAAAAACGAAAAACTACTTCACCTATTAAACTATAATATAGTATATATTATTATTAACTCACAGTCTGTTAAAATATTAGGTAATGTACAATATTAGATTTATATATCTTTTTTTTTTTTTTTTAGTTCCATAAAACTGAAAATGAAATGAAATAATTTTGCACGCGTAAAATATTTTTATTTTTATACTTATATATATATAATAACGTCGTAAAAGTTACGAACGATCGTTCGTAACACGTGTTTTCGTAGGAGTGTAACAGTAGTGACATTTATTAAGTAGTGAGTAGTGACGTTATGCAGCAGTCTGTGTCCCCGAGCACACATCCAGCGGTGGTTTGTCCGAAAAATCCGGCTCAGAGATATTCTAGAGGGAGGCAAATGGCCCACTTTAGAAACTAAATTTTTTTCTAGTTATTAATGATTTAGAATATACTTTAATAAAATTTATAAATTTATCAATTGTCGAAATAAAATTTATATTTTGAATAAATAAGCATTCCAAGCTAAAAACAATCAACTTCATTTTGGTTTTAGTTCTTATATCTGATGAATATTTTATTAAGATTTCAATATCACACAAAAATACAAGAACTTTGATATATATATATATATATGTATATATATTTCGATTTTAGCATTATTTGTAGAACCAACAAGAGCCTATTTTGCCCATCATCTAGTTCCACAGATTATTTTAAGCCTTTAATTTTTGTTTTTACATTAGAACTTGCATTTATATATCCTAAACACCTGAAATAGTCACCGAAATTTCGTCACTTACGTATTTATAGAGGTTTAAACCCGAGTGAATTCATTGAGCACTCAAACCTTCTATCAAACTATAATATCCACTGTATATTTACAGAACTTTTCCGCCTCTTAATTTGATTTTAAATGTTTTGAAGCTTTCAAGTTTTTATGATAGTGACGATTGTGGCGGCCTGCACTCAGAGACGCGCGAAAACTTTCGAGTTTTGGGAAAACGAATTGTATTTATGTAATTTAATTTTGCTCTCTAAATTATTTAATAAGTCACCTGTTGCATGTCGATATTTTATTGGTATTGTTATAAAAAAAACTATCTAGTGATTAAAAGTGTGATTCCTCATAACAATTTTATTTATCGCGATAGTATTTTAAATGTATACTAGTGTACAATACAGTTTCAATTAATTAATTTAAAAATCATCAGCAATTCGTTGTTCAAAATTAGTTTATTCACTAAAACGAGATACTCGCGACGACGGAAAAAATGATTGATAACAACGATCATTCGGTGATTAAAGAAAATGTGTGTTTTTTTCGTGTGCCGAGGCTAGTAAGTCGTAGGTGCAGGCTAGTGGGTCACAACTTCTCTACGAAAACGTCGCGTTAACGATATTAACGTAGTTTTACCTCGTGCATGTTGTCCGAAATATTATGTAAAAAGCATTATCGTAAAAAACACGGATATGACCGCATCTGAACGTGCCAAAAAGCAGTCATCGTCAACGTTCGAAAGAGCTACTTAAAACAAAAAAAAAATGGACATCACCGTCGTCGTGTCACTTAAGCGTTTTTCGCGGAAAATCTTTGCAGAGGACATGCAAATTATGTGCCCTGCAGTGTTAAGTGCGCGCGCGCATATATATGTGTGTGTGTGTGTAGTTCACTATAGTACTTACATATTATATTATTATGATATTATGAAGTAGTGTTGTTAAAATGTAATGAGGCAAAAAATAAACATGCCACTTTGACCACATATGATAATAGTTTCTTGAATAGGAAAAAAATAATTTTTACTACTACACTTTGCACCAATCATCAATCATCATCATCATCATATTGTCCATAATATTATAATATTATGCTTGAAAAAAAAAACACTGTTGTTAGTAGTGTTAAATATTATAATAATTGTTAAAATAATAATAATAATAATAATAATAATAAATGTTTTGTTAATACTGATTTCAACTAACTTCAGTTGGAAAGGAATTAAAATTATTTATGTTAGATTAAATATTACTTCTAAAACTATTTATTAAAAATACTGAAATGCGTTAGTGACATATTTCAAAGCCGAAGTGATGATTTAGCTTCCATGGTTAAATGTTAAGAAGTAATCTCTGTGATCCCACAACATATTATATAATCTTAAATATATCTAATTTACAGGTATATACTTTATTCAATATTCTTATCAGAACCCGTTAAATTCAAAACTATTTTTAATTTTTACAAAGGCGAAAAAACGTAGTTGTACCATAACCGAACCTTTAACACTTGTTAACTTTTTGAGTATACAGTATAGCAATGTATATTAGTAAACGTTATAAAATATAAATTGAGTAAAGGTAATTATAACTTTTGTAAAAATTTAAATTTATGTTGTTCTTTATTGTTGGTTCGAACAAAAACAAAGCAACTCAAACGTTAATGAACAAACAATAAATAAATAATGTGAACCCTTTTTCGTGTTTTAGTAACACGTTTTATAACCAAAATCATTGCTGAAACAAAAGTAGAAAAACCGAAATCTTGTGTTGAAATTTAAACAATCCAAAACTTAATTATTTTAAAACCAAACTAAAATCAACAGGCTTTCTATTTTTGAAAAATCACGAGTTTCGATTCAGTGATTTTCTTTCGGTTCTTCCTTTCCCCAAGAATTTTATTGTTGTATTAAAGTGAAATACCCTTAGTGAAATTATTATTAAAGTTTAAGTGTACACTAATGAATAATAAATCCATAACTAATCAAATTGCACGCTTAGATTTTTTGAGTAGACACTATTTTAGGCTTTGGTATAACATTAAATAATTGCAGTGTTATAACATTGTTTTCAAACGGTCTGTCGCAACAATACGGATTGGCAGGGGTGGGAAGGGGCGGGGATGAGGAGGTAAATAAATGAAATAATTAAAAACGAACGTTTTTCTCGTTCGTTGGACCGCGAAAAACTTTAATTTCGTTTTAAAACAATAGTAATAATAATAATAATAAAAGTATGAAAAAAAAAAAAAAGGTCCGCTCCGCTTATCGCTCTGGTTTGATCAAAAACCGTCGACCGTCGCGCGTGTTTCGCCGTGTGAAATTTTACGTCTCTTCGGCTATTATACAGCGCTCGAATTTATATAAATATTATTATGTTTTTACGCAATATTATATACAAATTACAAGCACAGTTCAACACCACGCGCCGGCAGGAGCAACAGGCGTTTTCCGAAAATTAATTTCAAACGCGCGTTTATTAGGTATTATTTTTTTCTTTTTATGTGTCACTTTTAACAACCGAAAATGCCGCTCGACAATGTTATACACACACACACACACACACACACACACACACACACACACACACACACACACACACACACACACACACACACACACACACACCAAACTCACGTTCTACACACATAAAATATTCACGAGTTCTTTCTCGTGTCTTTAACCCCCCGGTGGATTATAAATCGTGAGCGGAAACAGAATATTTTACGGCCACAACCCCTCACACCGTAAAGGTGTAATAATAATACATGCCTCAAATATAGATTTAAAGTTCTGTCATTTATTTTTTTTAGATTCTGAACAAAGTGAAGAAGCTAGTGTTTTTACAATGATGTTTATTTATTTCTTTTTTTTTTCTTTTTTTTTTCTGTTAACACTTTTTCGTATAGAAATACTTGTCCAAAATTTTTGATCAAT
>JAIPRM010012118.1:0-12353 GCA_025469315.1 Stegophylla sp. TES_Ste_2020 | reverse complement strand
TCGTTCAGAATCGTTTTACTGAAGAAATGATTTATCGTTTCTTTAAAATTTAATACGCCCGTCAAGAGAATACCACCCGTCGTGCGAAGTACACCCATCGTGCGAAGTATGTCCGCTTTTTTTTATTGTGTACGTATTCATATTAAAACTGATCATGTCGATTAAAATGAAAAGGGACAGGGAGACAAATTTCTCTGCAGACGAAGAATCGCTTCTAATAAAACTTGTTCTTGAAAATGGCCGTATCATCGAAAATAAGGAAACTGATTACAAAGTGTGGAAAATGAAATCCGACACTTGAAATAAAATTAGCGAAGCAATGGTGGTATTATCATTACCTGTCTGTAACTGTTTCCGGTTTCCCTTCTAATAAATATAATAGGTATTTTACACAATTTTTTAAAAAACGAAATCTCTATGAAAATTCTTCATCAGTTAATATGTCAATGTAATTTGGCCTGTTTTTATAAATCTGTGGTCTTCTATAATCAATATCATTAAATATTTCATCATCATTATCATCAACAAACATTATCATCAATAAACGCAATTAAATTATTGATATTTTTAATTTTAGATTCTGAACGAAGTGAAGAAGCTAGTGTTTTTATAATGATGTTTATTTTATTTTTTCTGTGTACAACTTTTCGTATGGAAATACTTGTCCAAAAGTTTCGATCAGCAACTTTTTAAAACCGGATTTGCCTCTAGATGGTACTTTAAAGAGGTCATTTTTTAAAGAGGAATTTCTCATTTCTTCATTTTTTTTTTTTTTTTTTTTTTTTTTTTGATCTGAAATATATGAAAATTTAAACATAGATAGAAAATAATGTAAGAAAGATTTCGGCGCAAGAAAATTTTGGAAATGTGAAAAAAAAATTTTGGACATTTTTCTAACATATTTTTTTCTCATTTATCTTTTATATTATTAACTTTCCTCGTTCAGCATCGTTTTATTAAAGAAATGATTTATCATTTCTTTAAAATCCAATACACTGCGAAGTACACACTTTTTAATTGGTTTGACTTTTGATAAAAATATAAAAACAGTAAAGTTAATTTAGTACAATATCCCGAAAATGCTGAATTATGACTGATTAATTTTATGACAAAGTAAAAACAAAATTTTCTATCTATGGATTTTTCCCGCTAAACAGTTTAACGAGGACCAGAACCTGACGCTAACTTATGTGCCCGCTAACGAGTAGTTAGCGGTAACATTTCACTTAGCGGGACATTGTAATAACAAAAAATTATAAAGTCACCGCTAAATGTAGCCGCTATTTTAGCGGTATGTTTAGCGAGACATTGTAATAACGGCCCTTAGAATGTCAACATTTAGAAGGTAGGGTCGACATTTAAAAATTCGAGTTACAGAATGACAGAATAGTGAACAGTGATTTATTAAATGTAAAAAAAAAAATCCATTCTTGGACGAATGGCAGAAAAGAATAAAATTGTATATCAACATTTTCAAAGCAATGATCTCTTTGAATATATTAAGCTAAAAGTACTAATCATTTCCAAAATTTCAAAAATGATATAAATCAAAAATAGTAAAACATAACTTCTTCATAAAATCATAGTTTCATAAGTGTTTTAAATGTTACAACATGTTATACAACATGCACAACATGTCAACATGTTGACATTCAGATTTATGCTTTATATTGGGTGTAATCGAATTGAGTAAATTTTCGTTGGATATTCTGTATTTTTTAATCCTTTATCCATTCAACTTTTTACAAGCAATACATATTATTCACGTTTTTTCTTTCTTCTCGCGGTAATCGTATATACCTATGTGCCGCTGAAATATGATTTAAGGATCGAATATAAAATATCGTTTGTTATCGATGTGAGCACATGAAATAATATTCCAGGATAGAATACCAAAAAACTAGTATAAGTGCGACACGGGAAATTATTACACCGATTTGAACGTGAAAGACCTAAACCTACATAGTTATTTATAGTTTAAATCACTCTATAACATTCTATTTCTAAAACACGGGTTCTCTAAACATTTATACTTTGTAAAATATATACATTTTTTTAAAAACACGATTTTTCTAATTTGTTGACTTCCTAAAACTCGCTATACGAAAATACGGAATTGTTGAATACGATTATGAAGTCGTTTCTTTTGTTATCCCGCATCGTCCTCAAATCGATTAAGAAAACTACTCACAGCCACACTAATTGTCCTTGATCTCTGAAGGCATGTGGAGATATTTTTGACAAGTTATTAAACCACATATGTCTGTGAACAAATTCGTCGTTAAATTACGATCATCGTTTTTTTTTTCAGCGTTTTCTTTTAGTACGACTTACATTACTTTCAACGAACTGTATCCATCAAACGAATCCTTGGAGATCGTATTTATTCTGTTGTATCCCAACGATCTGAAACGCGAGTTATTAGAATCAAAATCAACACATTGTTTCCAGCATTGACATAACTATGCATCACATTCGCTAAGTGAGAGTAAACATGTAAACTTTCTTGATTTTTAATTTTTGTAGCATTATTTAAAATTGTGATCTTTTATTTTAGTGAGATCAAATCAAATCAAATTTTGCGGAAATTATCTAATTTATGAAGTACATAAATTTTATCGGTTTATTGGATTTAGGTGGTGTTAAATTCATTCTGTAAACTTTGGTTTTTAAATTTTTGTAAGTTCTTGATAACCCTAGTGAAATATGAGTATCAAAATAGTAAAAAAGAAAACAAGTTGAGAGATATTTTTGATGTTATCTCATAAAAATACCCAAATGCCAATAAATGGACGATAAATGATTTGATGCTATAAAAAATAGATTATTATAGATTTTAGTATTTTTATAAGGACACACAAAGACACAATATTCGAGGACTCAACATTAAAACTCGACTCGACTCCAAACAAATTATAAAAAAATAAAACTCGACTCGCCAAATAAACAACTATATCTAACCAACAATTATAATTGTATATTATGTGAAGCTCCACTCAGAATCGTCTTGTTAAAGAAATAATTTTTTCTTTCTTTTTTGAAATTCAATACACTCACCAAGAATATCCCACCCGAGAAGCGAAGTATATCCGATATTTTTTCTTTTTTTCATTTTATTATATTTTCTTAACCTGATAATGCTTTTTGAAATCGAAACTACTCGTTTATGAAAAAAAAATAAAAAATGTAAGACTCCAAAATAAGTTTATTTTATTTATTTGCGTATTTATTCTCTATTTTATATAATATATAGTATAATACAGCGGTTCCTAAACTGTGCAGCGCGCCTCTCTTGGGAGGCTTAAGCATCTGGTAGGGGAGGCGCGATGTAAATATTATCAGAATTTCCAATTACTTGATAAAAGTAATTTCATGAAATGTTTTCAGGAAAAAATCAAACAGTATATAAATTGGCATAGAAAAAATCTCAAATTTCTTAACTATACGAAAGAAATGCAAATAAAATCGGAATTTCATCTGATTTTAATGATAAGAATGAAATTTTCTTCTTCTTTAAGGATTTTTGTGCGAAATAAGATATGATTATACTGAAGTTAGCGACAAAGCTTGATAGCGTAGATTGTTGTAGTTCATTTGTGACACTGATTTCGCTATCTATTGTGTGAAGAAAAATATTTTGACATACGTATTAAAATAAACTAGACGAGAAAAAAGAAATTACATCATATACACGTCACATTCTAATTTCGGGATATTAGTAAATAGTGGGTACACGGAAAACAAATTTATTATTTTAAATATTACATATTATATAGTCATACAAGCATAAAAATTTAAGTATAAAAATATCAAAACACCGAGGAGCTGTTTGTAACTTATTTTGTTTTGTATTATCCATGGGAGGCGTGAGAAAAAATGACCAGTTTTAGGGAAGCGTGAATAAAAATAGTTTGGGAACCTCTAGTATAATAACTATACACTGATTTTTATTTATTAATTTTATTTTATTTATATATATATGTAACCTAACCTATGTTATATATATAACATGGTTTTTTATTTTAAAAGCATTTTGTCATATCTAATTGTCATATAGTTATTCAAAATTTTTATTTGTCATACTTCCAACATTTTTATAATAAAAATGTATTTGATACCTTAACAATTTTTTTTTTTTTTTAGATACTGCACCACTATCAATGTGCAATATACCATAAAATAAATTATCTATAATTATCTATAATATGCTATAATAGGTACATAATATACATTATATGTACAAAAAAATAATGTATAAAGGTATAATCAGAAATAATACGAAGGGAGGTCCCTTTATTAGTTAAAAGTGATTTTTAAAGTAATAATGAGTAAATGAATTTCATAACAAATAAAGTATTTATACAAATTTCGTCGAAAGTTTCCTTGATTTCCTGAATACGCATCTTTTCAACGGAACGTTCAAAATTGAATTGGAATTAGAGTAACCATAGAATATTTTTCCGCTTTAAGTCCTGAAGTTAAATTATATTAATTATAATAACTAACCAGTAAACATAGTAATTCTTCTTAATAAGATTATTATTAAAACTATTATTATTATACTATTAAGCAGTCTCATTTAATATTGATTATTTTAACATTGTTTCTGTTAAATATATAACTTATAACTTATAACTTTTCATCGTGTAAAAAAGAATTTTAAAATTTGAAGGGACTAGGAAATGGCTATAATTATTGGTAAGTTAGGGGAAGCAAAATTTTCCTTTGCGCTCCTTTTAAATCCACCACTGCTTCACTGCACATCTATTTGCAAAGGTAATTCTTATAAGATCCTGAATAATAAAATACATTTATCTGAGAAATATGCATGTCAAAACAATATTAACGTAAAATTGCAAATTTATTTTATTGTTAAAACGGAAGTAAAAACTAAAATCATTTATTTTTATTCATATTTTATCATCACTTCTATTGAGCTTATAACAAACTTTATATCAATCATAGCTTAATAAAATTGAAAATAGAGCATTTACAAGACATACATATAATACCCTGATTTCTTCCAAATTTAAATCATTACTTGTATCATAAAGTGTATAATATACAATCTACCAGTATATCATTATAAATTAAAGCTAAAATCGATCTTTTCACTATTACTGTTTAGCATTATGGTTTTCCTTTATTCATAATAAGTAATTAAAGCTGTTTACATTAATCTTTTTTCCACTTCAATTACGAAACATACCTGATTAAAAATCAAGAAATTAAAATTAAAGGGGCAGACACTATTTTGTACTCGAAAATTTAATTTGATTAGTTAAGAAACACGTTTTGGGAACATAACTGTTTTAAGATATACAATACGACTATTTTTCACTCACATTCTTTTTAAATTGTGTGAAATGTTTCTGGGCACTGTCATTAGTCCGACGTTCACACATTTCAGCGATGTTTCAGTTTTGCATTGGCAAATGGTGGGATATCCGCTTAAACCTAACAATAATTGTGTGAAAATAATAAACAACGCAATTAATATAAAAAAGTGGAAAACAAAATGTTACTGATATTTTTTGATCCGACGATATCATTTAAGGGATTCATATAAAATAATAAAAAATTAAGTTGATTTAAAAGTAGAGAACGGATTTTAATTAATATTAATATAATATATATATTAATATTATTAATATATTATATAATTTATAATAAATTATTTTAACTTATATATTTTATTCTTCTCATAATATGTATTTATAAAAAATTATGATATTGAAACATTTTAATTACTAATATAAAAAAAATAAGAACTATACAAATTCATAATTTTAGGGAAAACAATTTTGGATACCCACCATAAAGTGGAGTTAATATAAGTCTTTTAACTTTAGTATATTACAAAAATTCTTCTATATGGACTGTGCAGTTGATCAGTACGTCAAAATATAGGTTTCTTATCAAAATTTATGTCTCTATTTGCCGGTCAATTGAAACATTTATGAGTTTTTAATACTTTACCAAATGGGTGTTGAATAGAAACAAATGTTAATGTTGTTGAGAAAAAATTATAAATAATTTTTGCATAACAATGATCAATTCAAATTATTCGTATTTATTTGATAAAAAAAAGTCCCATATGTTGATGATAAACTGTAAGGAAGTGAAAATAAACAGAATTTTCGAATTCATATAATATCACATTAAAGTGTGTACGATATGTGTGTACGGTTCAATATTAATAATACGAAAATTCAATTGTGGGGGCGTCGGAGTAATAACTATCCGGTTTTTTCATATTGTTTCTACCCATACCACCGTTTCTATTCACCCCATTTTAGGTACATTGTTATAATAGTTGCATTGACCTTTTTATTTTTTTCGGTAGGGAAACAGTTATAATTATTAAACAGTTAATTATATTCAATTGCTTCATAGAATTATTTACCATTTTTAGATTACCAAAAGCGGAGTTGCCCGATTGCGGCCCGAATCCAGGAAGTCGTATTGTATTTTATCCCAAATATAAGTATTCCGAATGCGTCCAGACTCACATTGGTTCACAAAATGTTTAATATTTATTTTAAAAGTATCTTTTACAAGACTGCAGTAACAAATAGTAAAATATTAAAATAATAAATTGTTTACAATATAAAAAGATATGAAATACAATTAATATGTCAGTAAATAGTAAAATAATTGTAGTGTTAAATTATAGTGTTAGAGGTAGATTTTTAAAACTCATTATTTTTACAAAATCAAAATTCGATATTTTCAAGTTCTTGAATTTTGTAATTTGGGTTTGTATAAATATTTTTTTGTTAATTTGTTTAGTTGTTTCTCGAGGAGTACAAACTATAGATTGCATTTTTATTTTAGCACATACATACAACTGTGTTCTACTAACAACCTTTTAATCTTATAGTTTATCTGCTTTTTTTATCTTTAATGGACTGGAAATCAGAAATTACCACGCCGAATATAGGTTATCGTGTGAATCGTGATTACGATAGTTGACATGGTCAAAATTTAATACGTATTGGTCGCAATTGGGATATTTATTTGGTTTTGATAACCACTTGAATAGTAATTACTATTATACCTACTGTGTACGGGTCGCAATCGGGATAGGTGAAAAGGTAAAAAGGTTATTTTGGGCCGCAATCGGGTGACGCTCTTTATAACTAAGGGTTAAAAAAATATGTTATTGAATTCTGATTTTAAATTAAATGGGAGTTACCAATTTTTTCCCCTCCATGATCTCTTCAATATAATTTAGTTTAACGCGGCGCTTGGAAAGTATCTCTTGAAAATTACTTTATTCATGTTCTTATTTCTTTAATAAACATGATAATTTTCGACTATTTTTATTTGCAAAAAGAGTTTACTAATGAACAAATAATATTAAATAGAATTTCTGAAATGCAAAAACGAGTGAAGGAATATGAAACGTTGTTCTTATTCAGTTAAAAAATAATATTAATTATAATAAAATAAGAAAAAATGTATTCCAGAAATGAACTTTCGAAATATATAAATTCAATAAAATTCGTTGATTTCAAGTACTAGTTTTACAAAATAATATTCACAAAACGTCTTGTTTTTTCAAATGCATAGTAATTACTACCTACTATGTACGAGCCGCAATCGGGATAGGTGAAAAGGTAAAAAGGTTACTTTGGGCCGCAATCGGGCGACGCCTAGTTATAAATAAATGCATAATAATAGATTAATTGTTGTGTAACTTACCACAGGGATGAAGCGGTGTATTGTTGTAAGATGTCGTTTCATTGTAGGATGTTATATCGTTGTAAGATATCCTGTTGTAAACTGATGTAGTCGTATTAGATATCGTTATAGCTTTATTATATAATTTTAAACTACGAAAATCAGCTAAAAAATTAATAATGTTTTGTTTAATTATTAATATACTTAAATAAATGGAATATTAGCTGATTACAAAAAATTACAAATTACAAATAATTCAGATAAAGATAAAATATTAACTCAATAAATAATAGAAGATAAAATGCGATTTTATCAAGGTAAAAAAAAAATAAATAGCGTATTCCTTAGACTAAATGTATCAAATTGTTAGCTATAAAATTGTGCGACTAATTAAGTCTTCACTTTTTAAAGTTTATATAAATGTCTATATAAATATTATAGTATTGCCTACCTACATTTACATTTTCAAAAAGTTTCAATTAAAAAAAAAAAAGAGATAATTTCCGAGTTTTATTTTTCAAATTTTGAGAACATTTTCCCAAATGTTGAGAAAGCTATTGAGAATTTCGAAAAATGGCCTCTTAAAAGTATAATGTAGAGGCGAATTGTGATTCGAAATGTTGCTGGTCGAAATTTTTGGATAAGTAATTTTATACACTCAGAATCTAAAATATATTCAAATTGGTTTATAAATATAATTAATGTATACCCGTTGTAAACTTATGTAAGTACAAAATATAAATTGTTTACAGACAAGGTGAATATCTAATACAATTATTACGGCCTACAGATAAATGCTTATCAAATAAATTGTAGATATCTAAAGCTAATAAAATTGGCTACAAGTGAAAACTTTTTTCTTCCCTTCATAAATTGAAAACGTATTTGTCTTACAAAACAGGCAAAAAAAAAAAAAAATTGAGTGCATTGAAATTGTTAATCGTACATAGAGATACAATAAAGTACATTTTTCTGGAATTGTGAATATAATTGCTAAAACTTCCGAAAAAAAATATAGAAATAAGGAAGTTATAATTATTATCAATAACTAATTTTCAAATTTGCGAAACACTCACGGAAACTTTTTTTTGCGTACCCTGAAGGAAAAAAATAATATTAGTGTATTTATATCATTGAAGTTACAAGAGAGAATAACTACAGATAAGATGAGCAGTTAACAATTCTTCGTTTTATCATAATCATGGCAGAAATATATTTAGCATAGGAACTACAAAATTAGTATAGTATTTATAAATTAATATAATGACAGATTATGGTCCAATAGTACAGATTATGTTCGTACACAAAGTAGAAATTTGAGAAATAACAACTGGCAAATTAAAACTTCTTTTAATTTTTTTGATAACAAAAGCCGTATTATGTTAATTATTATTGATTAGAAGATTGATTTGATTTAGATGAAACAATTTTTTTTAGTTTTTTCTTTGAATACATGCATACAAACTGCATAATTGTTTAATGATCCTAACTTTTTTATTTAGAGAGAGCACTTCTTAACACCCCCCCCCCTTTTCTCTGAACGAACTTAAATGTTTCTCAAAGTTATAGTATACATATTATAAAATAAATACATTGGCCAGTAATTATTATTTTATAAGTTGGTAACTCTATATGTTTATATGTTATTTTGTCGTGCATGTGTAAAACTTTGGTAATATTTGATGAAAAAATATATTTTTCAAAAATTTCGGTAAACTTTTTAGATTCTGAACGAAGTGAAGAAGTTTACGTTTTTACAATGATGTTTATTTTTTAAAATTTTTTTTTTTCTATCTCTGTAAACACTTTTTCGTATAGAAATACTTGTCCAAAAGTTTCGATCAGTAACTTTATAGATCTGAAATCGAACCCAAATCGTACATTAGAGAGGCCATTTTTCAAATTTCTCAATATTTTTTTTAAAAATGCGAAAAAATGAAAAACAAATTGACAAAAAACGACAAAATATGCAATTACCGCAAATTCCATCTTGGAATGATTACAAAATGACAAAAGGAAAAAAACGGTCAGTATTGTTCGAATACTGATGACGAGACAAAACGGATAGTGTGTGTCGTTCATCGAACTATACCGTACACTGTATATGGACGTTTAAAACCGTAGTGTGTTATACATATATATAGTATGTTAACCTTTATAAACACTGAATAGTATGTCACTTTTAATAAATAAGAAACACGAATCCCTTTGTAAAATTATCGGCATAGTTTATATAATAGTAATATAAAGTTTACATAATTATATATAATTATGTTGGGAATCCCACGATACGATTAAGGTACGCACGGATTGAGGCGGCGCGTGACCGTGCGGTGCTGACTAAATGTTAATCGGTATAATAACTGAAAATTTTAATTTTAAAAATAGAATAAAACAGATAGAAAACTATTGTTGCATGTGAATTTTAATTCAATCCATCGTATACAGCGTCGAAAAATACATAAGATGCAATAAAACATTATCAACCATCAGTAAATAAATGTTTATAATATATAGATATTTCGCAATATCTGTCTGTAATTTCTTCGATTTTTCTTCAGTCAAACCCTTGTAAAATGTTTAATTATTTGCCCTTAAGAAATTTTATTGCACCAAAATATTTGCAATGAAATTTTCTATCTAGCCACCAAATTTCAAAACAATCAATTAAGCCAATTTTTTTATATGTACGATAAAGTGTGTAATTTTAAGTAAAACTAACGAATTCAGTCAAAATTCTAACTTCAAACGGGTATAAAAAAAAAAGTTGACTAACAACTTTTGAGATTTTTTCAGATTAATTAGACACATATGTCAGTGAGATTATATTAAATTTTCAAGCCTTAATATCAAAAATCAAAAATTTTATTGCATAAAAACTAACAAAAAATGAGATATTTTCGAAATTTTCAAAATTCCATACTTAACTCAAAATCGATCAAATCTTTTTGAAATGTTTATAAAATGTTTTCGTATTTATTTTTAATGGTCAGTGAAAATTTCAAGTCTCTAGCTGCATTATTTTAGAAGTTATGTCAAAAAGTATCAAAAGTATCAAAAGTTTCAGTTTTACGGAAATTTCGGTAATTGCGTTTTTTGCCGTTTTCGTCAATTTTTCGACAGTTTTTCCCCGTTTTTTGAAAAAGTATTGAGAAATTGGAAAAATGACCTCTTTAAAGTACCATCGGGGTGTGATTCCGGTTCTATAGAAATACTGATCGAAACTTTCGGACAAGTATTTCTATACGAAAAAGTGTTTACAGAAAGAGAAAAAAAAAAGAAAAAATAAACATCATTGTAAAATCATAAGTTTCTTCATTTCGTTCAGAATCAAAAATGTTTAATTTGATATGATTATTATTGTGTATATCATGGCAAATTAAATAGGTATGTCAGCAACTTGTGATACGCATATGGCAAACAAATTGTGACTTGTGACGTAAGCTTTTCGGCTTTTGGCAACTTTTATATTTAAGGTAATACAATTCACTTTTCGTCTAATGATATGGAGACGAAAAGAAAACGTCATAAATTATTGATGGAGTTAAGGGAAATGCGCAAACATGATAAATATAGGACTTTTGCACATAATTATCTCTTTGTCATTGTACAGGCCGGCGGCGCGGCGTATAATATTAATATGCGCTCACCGGTCACCACTTACTTCGTGCACAATACCTAAATCAGCCTATACCGAATTAGTCGGCCACACCGCGTGAATGTGTGTCTGTGTGTAAATAATCGAACAGCAGTGGTTGGGAACGCTGCGCAAGTACTGTCCGACTATGTAGTACGGGTGAGGTGTGTAAATGTGTATAATTGTATGTGTGTGTGACATAAACTATGGAAAAAAGGGTAACTAATCTAGAAAAAATGTAAACAAAATGGTAATTAGTGTTGCTGTTTATTAAAATAAATGACAAATTAATTGTAAAAAAAAACAAGTAAAATTCACAGCAACACTTAAAATGAGTAGATAAATAACTTGAATAAAAAAAATGATAAGTAACAATAATATTGCCTGATTGGCATAACAATGAATTATTAATTAAATTGATACTAACCCTTTTGGCTCAACAATGAATTAAAATGATAGTAAATATAAAAAAATAACATATATAATTTGGTAACAGTGAGTTTTGTATGCGAGTGAATAAAAATAAGATCAATTGAAACAAAATAAAAATGACTAGATATTAGAGTAATCCTTTCTCGATGGTTAAATAAAGTATAAATGTAATAAAATAATTTCTCCTTAAATAATTCACTCACAACAACACAAACAATAATAATATTAATAAAAATACAATAAAATAAAAAAAGCGGACATACTTCACACGATGGGTGTACTTCGCACGATGGGTGTACTTCGCACGACAAGTGGTATTCTCTTGACGGGCGTATTATATTTAAAAGAAACGATAAATCATTTCTTCAGTAAAACGATTCTGAACGAAGGAAGTTAATAATATAAGAAAAAAAAATGCAAAAATCTGAAGTACCGGGCGGGAATCGAACCCGGTACTGCACGCTTCAAGGTCTACATCATTTCCACTCGGCCACAAACATTATTTGATCTTGTAGGTGAAATAGTAGGTATTTAATATAATAACCGAAAATATTGAATTTTCAAAATATAATAAAATAGATAGAAAACTATTGTTGCA
>JAIPRM010012117.1:0-12354 GCA_025469315.1 Stegophylla sp. TES_Ste_2020 | reverse complement strand
CCAATAGTTAAATGCAGCGAATAAAAAAAAAAAAAAAAACCATCACGACCCATGTTTTTATCGTTATTCTTACGTAATATCGTAATCCGATAAACCGAGACGGATAAATAGACGGACACCTATAATGCGTAGAGTCAGTGTGACGTAATTAAGATTTCCCACAGTCTGGGGCTAATTAAATTTGCATCCCCTATTTTTCAACGATCAATCAAACGTTTTCAAGTCGGACAGTTTGCCCGTAACAATGATATTATATTGAAAAGGCTGTCGAAAATTTTCGGGATAAAACATCCCAGTGGTTCTCAACATTTTATGTATGGCCACGCACAGCGTTTTAAAATCAAAAAAAAAGTTGCCCAAAATTAAAAAATATAATTCTTTTGACTTTCAATCAATTAAGGAATTTTATATTAGAATATTGACTTTTTTATTTACCATAAATGAAATTATTGAGTTTTTGACTTTTTCGAATTTCGAATTTTGAATATTAGATAATTGCAATTAACACATTAAGCACTGCCTTCTTAGACAAACACAAATTGATATGAAATATAATTGTGCATGTTGAATAAATACATTTTATTATAATATGTTTATAAATAATTGACCATTCGTAGAAAACATTTTTATATTTTGAATTGTATTCTCCTGTTTTTAAATCATAAAAAATAATTTAAAGACGAGACGTCTTAAACTGAAATGGGACAAGTTGGGGCAGCTACATTCAACGTAATATTAATGTATAGATTACGTAATTTAATTTGGTCTGTAAGTGGATGTGAAATGTGATGACTAAATATAACTAAACGTCTAATCAATTTTTGAAAACGATTAGACAGTTGGTACCTCTAATTATGATACATAATTTAAGACTCGTAATATCGACTATTATCGAATTTGATTTACAATTTTATTATTTTATAACATATATACAACGATTTGATAATTTGAAATAATCATGGTATTAGAAGTAATATATCTTTTTGTAGATAAAAAATTCTATCATTTATCTGAATATTGAAAAATTATGTATATTTACACATTCAGCATTAAATATTTCAAACAAAAAACATTTTTTTTTTTAGAATTTTTGGTATATTTATTTTAGTTGGGTAAGGAGGAAAGTTTTTTGTAATTTTTGAAATAGAAAAAAAAAATATATGGAGTTTTAACCAGCTTTTTTCGATTTTTAAACACTGCACCCTAATTTAGAATCAGAAAAACAGTGACACACTTAAAACAATTAATGGATTTCATTTTTGTATGTATTGTGAACCACGTTTCATTGTATAAAGCTTATGGCTTAAACTTTAATATGTAAATAAATAAATTTTTTGGTGACACACCGGTTGAGAACCACTGATGTATAGAACACGCGTCTGATGTGGACTCGGGAGAGAAGAAAAATATTATTCTATAGTTATTATTAGGAAACGGATTTATATGCAAATGCATATATGACGTGATGGAATAAGCTTATTGAAATCTGATGAGAATTGTCCCGGATTTAGATCATTCTTATTAAAACAACACTACAATATTTTTATTTTGCATATTTTGCATATTTTAATGCATAGGTATTTGTAGTTTTATAGAGCACATTTTCATTTATAGCACATTTATTTTTGTTCTGTATTATACTTATACGTTCACAGCCGCATATCGACAAAATTACAATTAGTAAGAAAAATAAGATGACACTCTCGTATTATGGAACATAATATTTTACATAAATTATATTTATAAATATAAATTCACGTGATATGAATGTAGTTCAAGCGTTCGATAGAAACTTGGAAACCGATCAGTCAGTGTCATGATGCTATATGGGTACTTTTCTATGGTGTCGTGTGTTTTACAATATTTAAAATAGAATCAATTTTTGTTACTACTGTTACTAGTGATTTTTGACATCATCAAAACAATCAAATTTCAAAAATAAATTCATGTAACAATATTTTTAAAAGCATATTTTGATGATTTTTAGCGTATATTTAAAAATAAATGCATATTTTGTTGCGTATAACAATATTTTTAAAAGCCAGTGCCGGATCTAGGGGAGGGGGGAAAGTGGGTACCATTGCCCGGACGCAGTCGGTACGAGGGCGCTCTTAAATTTATGAAAAGTCAAAAAAAGGTTAGTTTGGATGTATTAAAAATGTACAAACGTTTCAATTTTTTTTTTCGTTTAAAATATTTCAATTTGAAAATTTTTTATAATATCATATATTGTTTAGGAATTATTATACCTAACTTTTTCTGACGTAGATAATATCTTTAAGTTCATTAAAAGTTCATAAAAACTATTAATATTACAGAAAAAAAATTTTTTTTTAAAAACCCCCTCTTTTCTTCAAGGACGGGCCCTCCAACTCCACATATGCAGTGCACAGTTAAGGGCGCTGCATTTTCAATTGCCCCAGGCGTCAAATATGCTAGATCCGGCATTTTTAAAAACATATTTTTGGGATTTTCAGTGCATATAAATCCGTTCCCTAGTAATTAGTTATTATTATATTATGTATAACGCGTCGGCGAACATCGAGTATTTTATAATATATATAAATTTTTTTTTTTTATTCACTCGCGGAGGGTGTTTATTTGGTTTTGACACGCGCAAGTAATTCGATATACCGGAATAATAATAATATATTAATAATAATAATTGACAATTTCCCGCACGGGAGCGGGGAATCGAAACAATAATAATAATACTTTACACCATTGTGTTCGCGTGATCAGTGGTTAAATCGGGATTTGATTTAATTCTCTGCGATGAAAACAACGAGAACACGATTACAAGTTGTTTTTCGCCTTCAGAAGCACATAGTATTTATAATATTATGAATTGCCACTCCGGAGTATCGAAACAAGGTTTATTTGCAATAATAATTGTTATTTGATATTAATAAAATATCAAAATGAAAAAGCCAATTATTGTTACGAAATAAGCCCGGACATACTTCGCACGACGGGTGGGATTCTCTTGACGAGTGTATTGAATTTTAAAGAAACGATAAATAATTTCTTCAATAAAATGATTCTGAACGAAGCATGTTAATAATATAAGAAATAAATGATAGAAAAATGTCTAAAATTTCTTTTTTCAAATTTTATAAATTTTCTTGCGCCAAAATCTTTTTAGATGATTTTCTATCTATGTTTAAATTTTCATATAGTTCGGATCAAAAAATCATGGTTTTCGAGTCGTTTTTGTCAAAATTTGGGTAGTTTTTTCCAAAAAAAAAAAAAAAAAAAAATGAAGATTTGAGAAATTCAAAAAATGACCTTTTCTAAAGTACAATCTAGAGGCAAATCCGATTTCAAAAAGTTATTGATCGAAACTTTTGGACAAGTACTTCCATACGAAAAGTTGTACACAGAAAAAAATAAAAATAAACATCATTGTAAAAACACTAGCTTCTTCACTTCGTTCAGAATCTAAAATAATTGTCTGATATTGTTACAACAACAGTATAATTTATTTATTACGTATCCACAGTCGTATTTTTGTCACATTAGATAAAAAAAATTAATTAAATCTTAACCGATGATTTTAAGTATACGACGTCACATGCCAACAAAGTTTTTTTTTACCCGTTTTGCTTATAATAAATCAAATCGTTGTCGTAAATAATTCAGCTCTAAGTTCGCTATCGTATTTACATCATTGTGCTCGACACCAAATAACGTTAAGCTAAGTTAATTTTTATCTATTGTTTTAATCGTAACTTAATGATGACTTTCAATCGGTGTTGTTGTTTTTAAAATAATTTAAACGTGACCACTAATATAATTTACTTTTGTTTTAATTACACACTTATTTAAAATAAATTAAACGTTTCAAATTTGCTAAATTAAGAAGTACTTATATCTGAGCCAAATACGACGTTCAAAAGTGCTTTTGACACTAAATTAAGTGCTTTATCAACTACAGATTCCTATGTGTGAATATTTATTATGGTTAATTTTTGGAATTATCTTTGTAAATTAATTAAAAATTCAACATAAACCAGTTCATATAAATGCGTAAATTACTACAAAATATTAAACAGAAATTTATATTCAGGATTTATTTTTATACGTGTTCAAATTGATTTTTTCACGTAATTTAGCAATTTTTTATCAGTGAAATCTTTCAAAATTTTATATTTATCAAAATGTCGCTCACACGTTTTTCTATATACCTAAAATATAATTAGGTAGAAATCCGTTGGTTAAATATTTTTTACGAGTTAACTTATGATTAGGCCTCAAATTATTTTTAATACAAAATTAACACGTTTATGTAAGCAAAAGAAAAAGATAAAAATTAGTTAAGATTTTTGAGTTTTTTCATGGCCATTAGACAAAAAGGTATGGTTGAATTACATTATCAGCTCATAATATCATAAATTTAAAAAATGAATTAGAAAAAACATAGTTAGATAAAAAGTTATTACGTTTTCCAAATTCTGCAGTACTTATCTCAAATTCGGTAAAATGCATTTCAAAATTATTTTAATTATGTAGTCTTAGGCATATTATGTCGTTTTGACTTAATTTTTCGGAAGCTTTTCTTTAGTTTTAGAAAAAAACATTGAAAATTAAAAAAAAAAAACGGCCTGTCAACCAACTCGTAACCAAGAAAATGTTCTACAGAAAATCTATGTTACACATCCGAACATTTGGAAGAAATCTAGTAGAAAAATTGTTTTGATAAAACAAACGTCAAGAACATAAACAAAAAACAAAATGTTAAATAATAAACATCACAGTAAGACTACTACTGGCTTGTTCGTCCCACGCGGAATCTGAAACGTTGAAAACAAACTGCTGGCACAGTTGTAGTAGAAATTCAAAGCTGATTCAGGAAAAAAGCCAAAAAAAAAAGACAAAAAAACGAGATAAGATGTAAAATTACAGACGGACTCCTCGGGCTCACATCGGTACCAGGGTGTTATGCGATGTACAGTTATCTAGTGTCGGTACATTCCAATGACCAACGCGCAGCATCCGCAGTCGAATATTATGTTGAAACAAAAACGTTCTCGTCATACGTTTTAATGCAGTGAAACGTAACCTCTGTAAGCCCATGATGACAATAATATCACATAATTTCGGACCTTTACCAATTTTATTTCGAAAAACTATTATTTTACAAAACATTTCACGTTATAATCATCAATAATAATTCTTTTATACTAATCGCATATGTATAGGCACATGAAATATACACATTTATAATTATTTATATTACACTTGATTTTCGAAAAAAAAAAAAAATTAACACGCTATTTTCAATACTCTGAATATATTCAACTTTAATTTTACAAAATACTTCGTGTTTTAAACATTGTATTAAATCAATACTTGTTTTATAGTTTCGCTGAACCTCGACACGAGTGTCGTGTATAAAGATGTGAGCTCGGTAAATTTACCTGGTAAAATTTATGGGTAAAAGTAAATTTATGTAAATTTTACTCAGTTTTTTTTTTTTTTACCGTTGAAAAAAATTGAGTGACCTCTCATTTTAAACGTTTTTTTAAAAGCGGAATAAGTTTATTTATGTAGCCAGGTTAGCCTATACGACGACAAATGCAAATACTACATTTTAGTTTATGATCTGTGTATACATTCACTTAAAAGTAAACAGTGACAGTGTTACACGTTAGTACTACACTATATTAACATTTTATGCGAATAAGTGTGATCATTATTATTGTTATTTCCAAGTTTTAAAATTAACTACTAGTTATCAATGTTAACATTTATCATCGTTTGCATAAATCATATTTTATATATGGAATATAAATCATAATTTAATCATAGATAAAAGTGACAAAACGATTATCATACATTTATGCACTTATAGTAATATAGGAATAACGGAATAGGTTAGATAAGTTGGTAAGTAGGTATAAGTAAAAAGGAAAAAAGTAAAGCAATGCAAAGTAAAGTATAGACAAGAAAGCCGGATATTCTTCGCACCTTGGGTCGGATACTCTTGAAGGGTGTGTATAATTTTAAAGAAACGATTAATCATATCTTCAATAAGACGACTCTGAACCAAAGAAGTCAATATTATAAAGAACAATAATAGTCGTTATTTTCAACACACTCACCAAGAGCATCTGACCCGAAGAGCGAAGAGTATCCGTGGTGCAATATACATCCGGCTTTCTTGTCTATACTTTGCTTTGCTTTTACTTATTTTTATCTAATATATTGAGGGAAAAAATTAAATGAGAAAAAAAAATTAGAAAAATATCCAATTCTTTTTTTTCCCCCATTTTCAAAATTTTCTTGCACCAAAAGGTTTTTCATATTATTGTAGTCAAATTATTTTTGTTAAAATTTTCATTAAGTTCGAATCAAAAAATGATGGTTTCCGAGTCTTTTTTGTCAATTTTTTTCAAAAAAATTAAGAATTGAGAAATTCAAAAAATGACCTCTCTAAAGTATAAACTAGAGGCAAATCCCGTTTCAAAAAGTTACCGAGCGAGACTCTTAGGCAAGTAGATCCATGCGAAAAAGTGTTCACAGAAAAAAAAATAAAAAATCATTGTAAAAACACTAGCTTCTTCACTTTATTTAGAATCTAAAAAATATTCATCTTACATTTAAACACTTTGTAAAAATGTTGTAAGAGGATCAGAAATTTGGTGTTTAAACTTTATTTAAAAAATTAAATAAAAATTATACTTAAAACATTTTTTTTTTTTTTAATTTTCCGAATTTCACGTAAATTTTACTGGTAAATTTACCGAAATTTTTTTACCGGCAAATTCCACATCTTTAGTCGTGGTTTAAATACTTCTGTTTTTTATAAGTTGTCTTCTTCAACGGAAATTATTCCTCATCACGATAAACATTCGGTCGTTCCGTTCCGTCGCACATAATATTTTTATTTTCCAATTTGCTAGAAAACAGTACGTAATTGAAATCGTATAAAAATCTTATGTGCTCGGAAACTTTGTTTTTATCGAAGTAGATGTGTGATTTTTTTTTTTTTTTATTATTGTTCACACATCCAACGGGTCACAAATCAGTGTAGTTCCGTCTGGCGGCCCGGACGAATAAAAACAATTTCGAGTGGTTTTAAACTATTTACGAAAGCTGCGCGTATTGCAGCAGGCAAAAACTCGTTTTCCGTGCGAATAAACTACGGACATGGTTCACAACTCAGCTCCGAACCACTCCGTGTGATTGTAAAATTGTTTTGTCACGCGAACAATAATTGATCATTATTGTTTTCATAAACTATAATTATCATCTTTGTGTATTAATTTAGGGTGACCATACGTCCTGTTTTATACAGGATTGTCCTTTATTTAGGCTCTGTGTCCTGTTGTCCTGACAAACTTCTCTCAGGACGCTTTTTGTCCCGTAATTTCAAGTTTGTCCCATATTAATCCCGTTTTATGACTTACTGTTGATTTAAAATTTTTGAAATTTTTGAACTGAAATTATTGAATAAAGTAATGTAAGAATCTAGAAATCTTTTGTATACCATTACATCAATTGTAGTTGTAAAATGAATTAACAAGTTTTTTTTAGAAAGTAAAGTATACAATATGCATTGATTACAATATTATGCAGTATGGATTTGAAGAAATTTTAAAAAGTATCAATTTAGTTTCATTATGTTATTTTATGTTTTTCAAAATAATGTTTTTATGTGTTTAAATTTAATCTACAATAGGTAGTTTAAAAATTATACTTTTGTCACGATTCAAAAACACAAGCACACACACATATATATATATATGTAATAAATACTTATTTATTTAAAGATATGAAAAATATTTTTGTCCTGTATTTTATTTTCTTAAATATGGTCACCCTATATTAATTTAGAGATAGGATGTTGATGACAAATGCATTTTTTTTCCTTTAATCCTATGCAATGCTCTCCAAGCTAAAAATTCGTTTCAGGCCTCCACGATTCAGAATATGAAAATTAGATTTTGCATTTTTAGACGTTTTGGTTATAAATGCATTGTTTTTGATTTTTAACGTCATTGTTTCATTTAACAATTTATTTTTTTGTAGTTTCCGTAAATTATCGGTCATTTTTCTATTAAAATTGAGACTTTTAGGAACGATTTTACATTTTTAAAAATATTTTTATCAAAATCATTGAAGAGTTTTCATTACAATAATTACGTCATATACTTCATTGGTAGATACTAGATGCTCACATTGATACAACTTATACAACATTTTTACACGCTTATCGAATATTATATTTATAAATTGTATTCAGTCAACTCGATTATCTCTTTGTCAATGTAACGACATTAAGTTCAATGTTCACGTAAATTTTTTAATTTTCTCACTTAATTTAAATATGTTTGGACACTTACAATAATAACATATTTTTCAATTTGAATTTTAGGCAGTTTTTTTAGGTCATTTTTTATTGTAATTTTTTACAATTTTTAGGTCATTAAAGAATTTTTTTGAGGTCATTTTTGGTACTTTTTTTAGGTCATCTACATCCTATTTCTATGTATTATATTATATCATAACAATATTATGTTGTTTCACGACGTGCGAGCGAAATTCGCGTAAATTTCATATTTCGTGGAAAAATAATATTATAATGGGTATTACCGGTAATAATATTAGTGGAATTTCGATTTTGATGCACTTCGTACGGGAACACATGAGTTGCATCCGGAAAAAAAAGTACCAATGTGTTGCGTCCCGGGACTTATGGAAACAATTTGTGTGTTTTATTTCAGGAATTCTCAAAACGTTGTACACTATCGCGACTCGCTGGCGTATATTTTTCGTATAATTTATACAGTATGTAAATTAATCGGAAAGTCAGTAGTTATTACTCCTAATATAATGCAGATATTGAAATTCCGTTTTTTTAAACATAATATGTGACTTATAGCCCATATTTAACCATGGTTCAAAAAAATCCAAAATCCAAAACCACAAAAAAAAAAAAAATGTTTGAGTATTCAAAAAATTTTTTTTAAAAATTTCGAAAATAGCAACTTTGTAGAATTACTTATAAGGTACTCAGAGAAAATTTTTTTTTGAAATTTGTTGAATTTTGAATGAATGAGAGCATTTTATATTCAAAAAACGCAGCAAATTGTAAACATGTATGATTTTTAAACTTTTAAATAGATAACTAATAATATGATATTAGTTATTGAAGTACACACAACTCATTAATATTTTTTCTAATATTTTTGTTTATTTTTATCAATGTTCAAAATGCCCCCCTCCCATTGACTGCTATACATAACTCAATTTTATACAACCATGATCTTTGTAAATGAAATTATTCATGTAATTTGCTGTGTTTTTTTGAAAAATAAAATGTTCTCATTCATTCAAAATTCAACCGATTTCAAAACTGTTTTTTCCCCTGAGTTACTAATAAGTAATTCTACAAAGTGGCTATTTTCAAAATTTTTCAAATTTTTTTTTTTTTGTGAATATTCTTAAAAATCGAATATTCAATAATCGATACTCAATAGCTTATTTTGATTTTAATTTTGGTGCAAATAATATTTCATAAATTTTAGATTTGAGGCATATTATATTTATGTTTTGTCCACCTGTTAATTTTGGTACAAGTATACAAATCGTATTTTCTAGTATATCTACTGCCGTGTGGTGCAAAGTTCATATCTGTTTTTTTTTTTTTTTTGTGCAAATAACGAACTCCTATTTTTAGAACCCCTAATAACCAATTAATTGTCTACTACCTGTTTTACGACAGTGAAACGCAATTTATGTGTATTTTTTTATTTTGGGACCCAACTCAAGATCATCCCTTCGTATTATTTCTCAACGTTTGCAGCTGAGCGATACTCGTTTTGTCACAAATTCGTTTCGTGTGATTTTTGAATGAGTACGTATGGTACCTATCGGCTCCCGACGGTAATTAATATTAATTTAAGTGATGCAATATTGTTGAAAACAAATCACACTAAAATATAATATACATTAATATATTAATTTATTTTTATTTTAATAGTTAAATTAATTAATTAAACTGTTATCACCTCATTATTTGAGTAAAAGTAAAAGGCTACATAAAGAAAGGAAAATTTTTATATTAAATAGGTACACAAGTGTACAATAAAAATGTAGAATACATTTAGTTTTCTACTGCAAGGGCCTACGCCAATAAAATATTTTTTTGTACACCTCCTCTAGTCAAAAAATTGATATGTTGATGGAAATTACATTTCCAATGAACTTTGATTTACACTACTGTACATTTTTACAATATATAAATATGTGATAATAATGGTTATTTTTTATATTTTTCAGTGTTGTCAACGGTCAGCTGGGAAGATTGGTGGACATACGACGGTATATCAGGTACACGATATGATTATTTCTAGTTTATACAGTTTCACTAAAATAATCTGTTATTATAAATAAAAGTCTTTTGTCAATGAAACCTTTTAACAAGAAATAAACTGGTTATATGACCAAAAAATCCGCTACTACAGTGGAATATGCTTAGTGGGTGTGCTGAATTTTAATGAAATGATGATTTATTTCTACAACAAAACGATTCTGAAAAGCTGAGCTTAACTATTCAGGGCGATTAATTGATAGTTTTACACTGAGTATATTCAATAACATAATAATACATATTTATTTTTATTATTCGTAAGACTTATCAATTTTGGCATATTTTGAAATGTAAATATCTTATCATTAAAAACTGATAGATCTGATTTTTAGACAAATACAAAATATATAAGTAGACCTCTATATGAGCGAGCTTACATAATGTTTTTCACCCAAAATAATATATTAAGTATGTTATGAAATAACAAGGAAAATAATTTTGACTATTTTTTAGTTAGCAATAATTTTAGCCAAAATTATGTGAAAATGATTCAAAGACCCAAATTTTCAGAAGTTATTAACACTGGTAGAAAAACATGTAAGAAATATGGGGGTTAAAAAAAAAAAAAATACTACAGAATTAAGAATTAAAAGTGTTATGAGAGTTTTTTTTCACTTATTTTTTCAAGTTTCATTCCTTCTGATAAGTTTTTCATTTGGTTTATACTTTCCTCTATTGTATGGCAACGATTATACATATATATATACCTATGCTCGTAAACGTAATAATATTATTGTATGTTCATCAATAATACAAATTATGTACGAGTCCAAACAGTGGCGAAACCAAGGGGGTTGTTTTGGGTGTCTGGACACTCTCTTGAACCATATTTATGGAATTTTTTTCAATGAGCATTGAAAACAAAAAATCCTTTTAAATATACGATTATAACCTCTATTAATCCAGAAATATGTCATGGTTAAAATGAACATATCATTTCAACATTGCTTAATATTTTATGAAATATTTATTTCATAAAATTGGATTATCTATAAGAATTAGAACATCCATTACAAGTTATAATTGAAAAATAATGTATTATGATATAGTAGAAACCAAAAAACAAGACAATATCTACTCGAAATAATAAGTGTGATTGTTTAAAGTCTAATCAAATTATCGTTATCAATCTACCAACTATCTACAGTGTGGGTAGGTGAACACTAATTTTAAAGTTACCTGTAACATATTTATGGTGAAAAATCATTTTTAATTTTTAGAAAAACTCAAAACATCAATTCATGTTGTCGAATATGCGACGCAAAATTTTATTTATCTTTTACGAACAGATAACGTTATAAAAATGTTAACTCGGAAAAAAAGAGTTTAGATTTTGCCACAAGAATTTTCTATACAATAAATTCTTGTAATGTGGTCATTAACATTGATAATAATTTTATAATTAAATAATTATAGTAGAAATTTAAAGGTGGGCATCCCCCTTGAAAAAATCCTAGTCGCGCCACTGTGTCGCGCGTCAAACAAACGCAGCGGAAACGTTTTATTTGCCGTCAAGATAAAATCGCGTTCGGCGATTAACCGCGACGGTGTATAGGGTGTGATATCATCGTTATTGCACACGTTGTTATTACTATTATTGCTACATCGATCGGGGGCGTACTTAGACCAATTTGCAGAAGAGGGTGAAAATCTTACTCAGTCACTGTTGCCATATAATTTTAAAATACATTTACCTTTTAGATTCTGAACGAAGTGAAGAGGATAGTGTTTTTACAATGATGTTTATTTTTATTTTTTATTTATTTTTTCATTTTTATTTATTTATTTTTTTCTGTGTACAACTTTTTGTATGGAAATACTTGTCCAAAAGTTTCTATCAATAACATTTTGAAAACCGATTTGCCACTAGATGTTACTTTAAAGAGGTCATTTTTTGAATTTCTCAATTCTTCATTTTTTTTTTTTTTTTTTTTTTTAAAAAAAATACCCAAAATTTGACAAAAACGACTCGAAAA
>JAIPRM010012116.1:0-12356 GCA_025469315.1 Stegophylla sp. TES_Ste_2020 | reverse complement strand
TGAAAAAAAATTTTGGACATTTTTTTTTCTTATATTATTAACTTCCTTCGTTCAGAATCGTTTTACTGAAGAAATGATTTATCGTTTCTTTAAAATTTAATACGCCCGTCAAGAGAATACCACCCATGGTGCGAAGTACACCCATCGTGCGAAGTATGTCCGGCTTTTTTTTTCGTTTTTTACTACAGTTTAATTTTTAAAAAAAACGTGTGTACTTCGCACATCGGGGGGGGGGGGTTCTCTTGACGGGTGTATTGAATTTTAAAGAAAGAATAAATCATTTCTTCAATCAAAACGATTCTGAACGAAGGACGTTAATAATTTTAGAAAAAAGCCACTTGTTATCTATCTCTTAATATCTGTCTGTATTTTCTCCGGTTTTATCCTAATTATTCGTCCGTAAGAAATTTTATTGGGCTAAAATATTCGCAATTAAATTCTCTATCTAAGCATCAAATTTCAAAACAACCGGTTTGGCCAATTTTCTTATAAATGTACCTTAAAGTGCATAATTTTAGGTAAAACTAACGAATTTCGTGGAAATTCTAACTTCAAACGGGTATAAAAAAAACGATTTTTGAGATTTTTTCGGGTCAATTAGACATATATGTCAGTGAGATCATATTTGATTTTCGAGTCTTATAATTAAAAATCGAAAATTTTATTACATAAAAACTAACAAAAAATGAGAAATTTCCGAAATTTTCAAAACTCCGTACTCAACTCAAAATCGATCAAATCTTTTTGAAATTTGTATGAAATGGTCACGTAACAATTTATAGTGGTTGGTGAAAATTTCAAGTCCCTAGCTGCATTATTTTTTAGAAGTTATGTCGAAAAAATTGCGGTAATTGCATATTTTGCTGTTTTTCGTCAATTTTTTAACAGTTTTTCCCCGTTTTTGGAAAAAATATTGAGAAATTTGAAAAATGATCCCTGTAAAGTATCATCTGGGTACGATTCCGGTTCCAATGAGATATTGATCAAAACTTTTGGACAAGTATTTCTATACGAAAAAGTGTTTGAGAAAGAGAAAAAAAAATAATAAACATCATTGTAAAAACATAAGCTTCTTCATTTCGTTCAGAATCTAAAAAATATCATTTTCAAAGTTAAACATGCCGACGTTTTTCTGGGTACAAATCTGAAATCATTATAATGTGGGATCCATTGGCGCAACCTGGAAAATGTTTTTGGGGAGGCAAATATGTATTTTCGATTGATTCAACCCCCAAAAAGGCATTGTCCTTGTGTAATTCTCAAAATTTCTGGGGGGCTATGAGTAATTTTGAGGGGTCTTAGCCCCCTTCAAGTTCCCCTCTAATTGCACCTATGGTGGAATCTATCTCTTTAACATCTTATATAAGTTACAATATTAAGTCTAATTATTTTATTACCCGCCTTCTAAGTGTTCTACTGAATTCCATTAATTTTCTACTTACTTTCGAGTGTTCGAATTTTTAAAAATTCAGATTTTTTTCATTTCACTTTAATTACTGCAATAAATTGATTAAAAAATTGAGAAATAAAACGATGAAAATACACACAAAAAAAAAACCCTTTCGAAATACATTAAAAATATTTGAATAATTCATCAAATATATGAAAATATCGTACGAGAATCGCCTGAAACATTTATTTTCCCCTTGCGGGAGCTACGTTTTAAAATATTAGAAAAAAAAACAAAATGACATTGTATCGAAATCTCACAGACTTAATTGCAATAAAATAATGCTGTCGTCTGCCGACCGTCCGGCGCCGATCGGACGCGTCGCTTCGTTCGTAATAATTGATTCTTCGTTTTCTTTTTTTTTTTCGACGTTGCGGTGAACCACAGTAATTATTTTATTTACTGCGCGCAAACCGATAAAACTCTTCTCATTTTTCGGTCTTAACGCACAGTTGGAGGATTTATTATTGGACGGACGGACGGACGACGGGCAGTGAGTGTCAAACAGTGAAATAAATAAAAAAAAAAAAAGCCGGATATTCGCACGACGGGTGCGATTTTCTTGACGGGTGTATTGAGTTTTTTTAAAGAAACGATAAATCATTTCTTCAATCAAAAACGATTCTGAACGAGGGAAGTTAATAATAAAAAAAAAAAATAAATAAATAAAAAAATGTTAAAAAAAATGTGCGAAATTTTTTTTTCATATTTCCAAAATTTTCTTGCGCCAAAATCTTTCTCATATTATTTTCTATCTGTGTTTAAATTTTCATATAGTTCGGATCAAAAACAGATGGTTTCCGAATCGTTTTTGTCAAATTTTGAGTAGTTTTCCGAGAAAAAAAATTGAAGAATTGAGAAATTCAAAAAATAACCTCTCTAAAGTACAATCTAGAAGCAAATCCTGTTTCAAAAAGTTACTGATCGAAACTTTTGGACAAGTATTTCTATACGAAGAGTTGTACACAGAAAAAAAAAAGATAAAAATAATAATAAACATCATTGTAAAAACACTTCGTTCAGAATCTAATAAATGAGAAAAAAAAATGTTAGAAAAATGTTCAAAATTATTTTTTTTACATTTCCAAAATTTTCTTGCGGCAAAATCTTTCTCATATTATTTTCTATCTGTGTTTCAATTTTCATATAGTTCGGATCAAAAAATGATGGTTTCCGAGTCGTTTTTGTTAAATTTCGGGTAGTTTTTTCCAAAAAAATAAAAAAAATAAAAATAAAAAAATGAAGTAAACATCATTGTGAATACACTAGATTCTTCACTTTGTTCAGAATCTAAAACCAAATAATTAAATTATCAATAGAGGTAAAAATATTTCAAATATATAATTAAACTTTCTATGTAAAAAGCTAACTAAACGTCATATTTACATATTAAATTTTTTTTAGTACATTTTTAATACATAAAAATTAAAAAAAAAAAAAACGTGAAAATACTTAGTTATTGCATTGAATTTTTTTTATTTTTTTTCAATAACGATTTAAAATGAAAATAATATAATAATAAATAATTTGAAATGCAAAAAACAATCCAAGTCACTGCACACCCTTTCGGATCAACCCTGACGGGTACGTACACGATTTTTTATCGTGAAAATGTTTTCGGTCACGTGAGCGCTTAGGGCACGCGCCGATCCGTGATATTATTATAATATATAAATAATACAATATTCTAGAAGTGCAAAAGTTCACACGAGGATTACGCGCCACACGCACTGGGCAGGAATAAAAATATATTATGGCGTGCTACTACTGTATAGTGCAGTGTTTCCCAAAGTGTGTGTCGCGAAAATTCGATGAATAAATTACATTTGAACTTGATTGAATACCCAACAGTTATTGCTTATTATAAAATATATCACTGAGAAAAGTAATAATATTATGGAATCTTAATCTTAATTTTATCAATACGTATCTCTATCAAAATTTAAATGCAATTTGATTCGTATTTTCTATGAAATTTTTGAAAGATATAGAGTGCATTAGTGTGTAAGTGGTGCACGGAACATAATTGAGAAAAATTCGAAAAGATAATAATATTATAACGGAAACAACGGTCTTTTGACCGAGTGCACGTGTTTACGACTACAGAGAACGAACGTCAAAAACATTATTATCCACTTTGGGGGGAATCGTCTTTCCGAAATGGAAACCAACGTTCGGGCGAAACTATAAGTGTAACGAATTCGTTTTCTGCCGTATATTTTTTATTAATGGTGTTTTGGCCATTGTTGGAAAGTAAACGAACGACAGGCTGAGGGGGGGGAGGAGGAGGAGGAGAGAGAGAAATTAAAAATCACCGCTACATCAAACGAATCGGCGGCGGTGAAAAAGTAATATGAATAATTATTATTATTGCACGCGGATATCGGCGTGGTCGAGCGGTAATATTATTTTTAATTAAAGTCGGCCCCGCGGGGCATGTCGTGCCTTTTCGGCAGACGGACATTTTCTGTGTTTTAAAAATAATAATCGGAAATCGCCTTGCGGCGGCGGCGGGGACACACCCTGCGAACAAAACACAAATAAATGACGTACAAATATGGCGAAATACCGCGAAATGGCGGTAATATTGATTAAACAATAATATTTTAAGACAATATTAACGGCTACGATTAAAGGCGCGGAGCTATAAACACGATTCTGTATTGATTTTAGATTCTGAACGAAGTGACGAAGCTCAATATTATGTTTTTACAATGACTACGTTTATTTATTTATTTATTTATTTATTTATTTATTATTTTTTTTTTTTTTATCTCTTTCTGGAAACACTTTTTTCGTATAGAAACGCTTGTCCAAAAGTTTCGAACAGTAACTTTACATAGATCCGAAATCGTACCCAGATGGTACTTTAGAGAGGTCATTTTTCCGATTTCTCAATGCGTTTTCCAAAAACGGGGAAAAACTGTCGAAAAATCGACGAAAAACGGCAAAATATGCAATTTCCGTAAAATTGAATATTACTTTTTGACATAACTTCTAAAAAATAATGCAGCTAGGGACTTGAAATTTTCACCAACCACTAGAAATATCTACGAGAACATTTCGTAAAAATTTCAAAAAGATTTGATCGATTTTCAGTTAAGCACGGCATTTTGAAAATTTCTCATTTTTTGTTAGTTTTTATGTAATACGATTTTCGTTTTTCGATTAATAAGACTTGGAAATTTTATATGATCTCAATGACATATACGTCTAATTGATCTGAATAAATTTCAAAAATCGTTTTATCAACTTTTTTTCTTACATCCGTTTGAAGTTAGAATTTCGACACCCCACCCCCGCCCCTCTCGATCACATTGTTACACTACTGTGTCGCGGGCGGCCTACGGTTTCGATGGAATTCAACGCGCGTTTCGTGGCACTGCATTTAATATTCGCCCCGGCGGAACTAAGGCTAACGTGTGTGTGTGTGTGTGTGTGTGTATGTGTAGGGCAAATGGAAAATTGGGAAAATTCAAAACCGTCAACGCCGCGTTAAAACGTGTAATTTGTACCGGAATTAGCATTATAAATTTCGTTTTCGACCGATATACGACTAGTCTATATATATATATATATATTATATGTGCAGTTTAAGGGTGGAGAGAGAGAAGGGAGTGGAACGTGAGAGTAACTTATGATTCCTGAGGGGTGATAATAATACGGGGGAAGGGAGTTGTTGGTGTACGATTGTTCAGGTGTGATGTGAATAAGTTTCGCGAATTCGTTCGTCTGTGATCAACGTTGTTATACGTGTACGTGGTGTGTGTAAACGTTATTCTTCGTTTAACATTTACAGTTTTTTTTGAATTTTTAGAAAAAAATATACTAATTTTGGTATACTGCGAAGAACCAATTGGAAAGACAATTGGAAAAATAATATTAATTTATAATTATGGAACGGATTTTAATTTAGTTAAAATTTAAATTTAAATATGTGTTTGTTATTACTTAATAAAATATATTATTTATTCGTAGCGTTGAAATATTTAATTTGAAAATTTGATTGATACGTGACACAAATGCTGTATGCTAAACCACACACGTAACGTCAATTTAAAAAAACAGTTGCAGTGAGCAAAAAAAAAAAAAAAAACAACTGATTGAGTTGGCAACCCTGATTCACAGTGTTGCCAACTAGTGTGTAACTGTATCGAAGCACATAGTGTTTAAGGTACTCTCGTATATTTTAATGAAATACGTTTTTGGAAACGAACTACTGAAAATAACACGTACGTTTTTAAAACGCGTTTCCAAATCTGCACGGCTTAATTTGCTGAAAAACGCGGTGAAAAGTTTCCAATTCGATTTGACTTGTGAAAAATTACTCGGTTTTACTCTATGTGCGTTTCTTTCGAGTTCTCGGACGACGTCAGTGTGAAAACTTTCCTCGAGTAATAACAATAATTACTATTCAATAATCTAATTATTATTTCCTGTGAGCAATAATAATAACGACACGTTTTTCTCGATCGGTTACGCGATATTTGTAGGATAAACTTTTTACCAACGCCTATCCCGTCGATTAGTGGAGGCAGTGGCGTAACTGGGGGGGGAGGTGTGGCAAGGGATTTCACTCGTGACTCTTATACAAAATAAAGGGATCGCAAAATATTGTTCTCTGATCCCCGGAAATGTTTTTGATATTATAAATTTTATAATTATCACCGAAAAGTACGTCTATTATTTTTTATGATAGGTTTATCTATAAGATAGCAATTGTTTTATTTTAGATTCTGAACGAAGTGAAGAAGCTAGTGTTTTTACAATGATGTTTATTTTTTTATTTTTCTGTGTACAACTTTTCGTACGGAAATACTTGTCCAAAAGTGTCGATCGGCAACTTGTTGAAACCGGATTTTCCTCTAGATGGAACTTTAGAGAGGTCATTTTCCCAATTTCTCGATTCTTCAATTTTTTTTTTTTTTTTGGAAAAAGTTCAAACGAAATTTGACAAAACGACTCGGAAACCATCATTTTTTCATCCGAACCATATGAAAATTTATACATAGATAGAAAATATGATGAGAAAGATTTTAGCGCAAGAAAATTTTGGAAACGTAAAAAAAAGAAAAATTTTGAACATTTTTAAAACATTTTTTTTTTCTCATTTGTTCTTTATTTGATTTCTTTCGTTCAGAATCGTCTTATTGAAGAAATGATTTATTGTTTCTTTAAAATGCAATACACCCGTCAAGAAAATCCCACCCGTTGTGCGAAGTATGTCCGGATTTTTCTTTTTAATAATAAATGAATTATTAACTAATAAGTAGATATATGATGTTGATGACCTAAAAAAGTATCAAAAATGATCCCAAAAAAATGTTTTAATGACCTAGAAATTGTAAAAAATGACCTAAAAAAAAAAAAAAAAAAATCGTACGATACAGTGTGAGCACCTAGTATCTACCAATGAAGTATATTATGTAATTTCTAACAAAAACTCTTCAATAATTTTGATGAAAATATTTTTAAAAATGTAAAATCGTTCCTGAAAGTCTTAATTTTATTAGAAAAATAACCGATAATTTACAAAAAAAAAAAAAACTACTAAAAATGGCTTGTTAAATGAAATAATGACGTAAAAATTTCAAAAAAATGACGTTAAAAATGCAAAAACAATGCATTTCTGAACAAAACGTCTAAAAATGCGAAATTAAATTTTCATATTCCGAATCAGAGAGGCATGAAACGAATTTTTAGCTTGGATGGCATTGCATAGGGGATAAAAATGCATTTGTCACCAACATCTTATCTCTACCAATAAACAATAGAAAAAATTATGCACATTACATAATGATGTTATAGGGCGGAAAAAATCGTATTGTTAATGAAATCACGTTTAAAACAAAACAAAAACACATTTTTTTAAACTGAATTTTTTAAATAAAAACAAAAAACATATTATGTCGTGAACCCTGAACATAAATGAACTCAGGGGGAGGGGGGAATCAATCAGAAGATTATAAATAATAAAATAATAATACTGCAGGTACTATAACCAGTACCGTAGAAACCGCAGTGCGAGCAGCGGTTCATTTCATCAGGGCCCCCCACTCGTCAAGTTCTTGTGTGGGGCCCATACTTATTACTTAAAATCCTCCCAGATTTTTTGGAAGTTGCATAAGGATAATGCATTTGAGGAGACAGGTATAAATCGGACAAATACCTAAACGTGTTTAGGTATTTGTCTCCTTCCCCCAAAATGTTTATCCTAATTGTCCTAATAATGACCTAATGTGTTTCAGTATAAACGAAAATTTTGAAAAAAAAAAAAAAAAAAAAATGCTGGTAAATAAAAACAACCAGGAAACACGCGAAATAAAAATTGGAATTGGATTTAAATTGGTTTAATTCAGTTTTGTATCTGATCTAGCAACTTTTTTTGTTTGATCCTGTAAAAACGTGAAAATGCAGACATTTTTGAGTCCAACTGATGTGTTCTGCTTTTTTGTTTGTTCGGAGTAAATAACACTGTGAAATAAGGGGCCCGCAGATTTAATTTGCACTAGGGCCCGTCTGTTTCAAGCTACGGCACTCTGGCTATAACTCGATGCGAAATCCTGAAATGAAAACACAAAAATGTGGCACAGCCCGGGGACAGCCATTAAATTCGTACGGAGTTCGACCGAACTACTTGGACTTGAGCCGTTGACGGGCGCCTCTTAAGCTACACAAGCGTCTACACGGCTCAACTGTTTAGACGAACAAAAGTGTGTCGAATATAATATGTACTCGAAACGTTTGCTGTCACGGGTGATAAGGGGCGAGCGCAGGGAACTCCTTACAAACCACACTCGAGAAGCGTCCTCCGAAAAAAAAAAAAAAAAAAAAAAATTGTCTGGAAAATATTGGAAAACACGAGCTGCGCAACGTTTCGCGGGGAAGCTATATATTAAGCGTTTTATTTTTCCTTGGAATTAATGTCAAAATCGTCGCACGAAATGTGTATGTCTACGCGCAACAACAATATAACACCGCGAGTGTCGTAAAATACGCGAAATATTATTACGTCACACGTTCTGCGCGCAGATCACTAAGACTGTAGTAGTGAAAACGGATGCAACTAATTTACAAAAAAAACATTTTGAAATTTCTCGGTTGAAACCTATATTTACTCGTTCGCGTACACGGATTTTCGAGTTCAAATGTGCGGGTGGCATTTGAATAGCGTGAAACCCCCGTTAATGGAGTCTAGGGCTAGACACTTATAGGGGATAGCATTTTTTTCAAAAATCACTCAAAACACAGCTAAGTAATATAGAAAAATGCGTTTCATAACATCAGGAGTTGTACGCAGTACTCTTTAATTTTCATATTTTGCATATTTAATTTTTTTTTTTTTTTTTCTATATAAGTGCATGTTTTGGTTATATTTAAATTTTTAAGTGCATATTTCACATATTTTTCAATATTTAATTTTTGAGTTTTCTTTGAATTTTTCTCTGAATTTCTGAAGAGAATAAATATTATTCGATATTTTTATTTTTGTTTAAATGTAAGCTTAAAAAGAATAAAGATTGAAAAAAAAAGAAATTTCATAAATAATAGAAGAAGAATTAATAATACATATTAAAATAAATTATATAATACAATTATTAAATATTTTGAGATTTTACAGTAAAATGAATGTTTTATAAGAGATTATTTTAGCATTTTTGTATATTTTTAGAGCATAAATTCATGCACGTTTTAAGTTTTTTTAGAGCTATAAGTCCCTAGCCCTATTAATGACCATCGAAAAACGCGAAATAACGAAAAATCCAAAAACTGTAAAGCTCAAAATATATAGCATTGTGCCAACTGCATATTGTAATTTTTCCAAAAAAAAAAAATTGAAGAATTGAGAAATTTAAAAAATTACCTCTTTAAAGAACCAATTAAAGGCAAATCAGGTTTCAAAAAATTGCTAATCTAGACTTTTTGATGAATATTTCTATAAAAAAAAAAAAGAAAAAATAATCATCATTGTAAAAACACTAACTTCTTCACTGCGTTCGGAATCCAAAAAAGACGACTTACAATTCACGAGATTTTTTTCAAGTTCATTAGATATATATTATATAAGTGAAATCATGTAACTAATAACGTCGAGAATTCAAAATTTAATATTTCATTTGATAAACTGTTACAAAAATAAAGTAATTCCAAAATTCTATATTTATTCTTAAAGTGGCCAAATTTTTTTTTTTTGATAATGTATTCTCTCTGTATTACAATATTTTCTATAATGGTTGAAAATTTCATATTATTAGTCTTATTAGTTTTAGATTTATGGTTAAACGGTTAAAATTTACAAAAATTTCTCGTTTACTGCATATTTTGCATGTTTTATTACATTTTTCGGAATTATTTTTTCTTGTTTTGAAAAAGGGTACTGATAATTTTGAGAAAGGACCTCCTCTTGTAAGAGCCACCGGTGTACAAGATTTCTGAACTAAAAAGAAATAAATAAACATCACACTGTATACATAGCTCCACTCAGAATCTGTGCGCAATTATACTGAACACTTTGTAAATCGCTGGATTTACGAATTGCTGTGTACGTACTCAGTGCCAGTACTTTTGACTCGGCGCGGGAGAGGGGGTAATGCGGGTGACAAGAGTCTGTGACCGATCGCTTTTAAAACGGAGAATAACCCCCTATCGTTTTATGGGTTTTCCCGATCGATGATCAGGGGGGATGTTGTGTTGTAGAGGACGTGTAATACATACGATCAGCGTTTATAACTGTAGCACAAACTAAACATTTTTTTTTTCTCTCTCGAAAAAGCTAAACGTGCTGATAACTTTGGTTTAAGTTTTATTTTATTTAATACAATCAAAACGCACTAATAAAATAAAAAAATTAAAAAAAAATACAATTTTTTTGAAGTGAAAAAGTACCATAATTCATAATCTGTAAACAACATGACAAATTAATAATATTATAAACGCTGAGATGAAAAATAATATAAAATTTGTAGAACATTGTTTAGATAAATATTATAATATGTCTATGTTTTAATTTCTTCGTTAAATTATAAAGCAAAGAGGTTTTGTATATTAATTATCAGTCCAAAATACACTTCTGACAAAGTCGGTAAGAAAACTGTGTTATTTATTTTTGCTTTAATATTTTAGTCTAATTCAATTATTTAGTTTTTTGAACACGAAATTACCATTGCACTTCCAAACAGTCTAAAATGTACAGAACCAAATAATTCAAAATATTTTATGGTAGTTAGACGACAATAAATTTAGAAATTCCTAATGAAAAAAAAAAAAAAAAAAAATGTTAAAAAGTTTTGATTGGAAAGAATGCCAAAAAATCTAACTTTCAAAACTATTTATATTTGAAAAAATAATTATTTCTATTAGTTTTGGTCTTTAAATCTAATTATGTTCGACTTAATAAAGAAGTCCCTATGTAATAATCGTTTGAAAAATTGTAAATTTACTGAATTCAACCGGTTTTTTTTTTCTCTACTGTAAAATTCTAAAAACTAGATTTGGATCCTCTCCTTATTGCTGATAAATATATTTAATACAAGTCATTTTGTCAAAACGCAAGGTGGTTTGATAGGTAATCGTATTGGTGTAAGGTATTTTACATACACTAAAATATTCACACAGAAAAGTAGTAAAATTACAGCGTCAGTTGCATATTACAATTAATTTTAATTATTTATTTTTGTAAGTTATAAAGGTACCAGTGCGTTATCGTACTGTACCCTCGAACGACGAATTTGATCCTCGCGACGAATTTGGCTCTTAACGTGATTATAATTTTTAAATATTAATAATACAGGGTGATTTATGAAACGTACTCGATCTATTTTATAAAGCATATTACATTTTATTTTTGTTTTTCACACACAAATTAAAATGCTAATAACCTAACTTCATTTTAGAGAAGAATATTATTTTTATTTTTTTCTTTTTTTATGCTTAAAAATTCTTAAAAAGTTTTTTTTTTTTACTTTTTTCAATGGCAACCATTTCTAACACGATCGACACTAATAACTTTATATGTTCCGAGGTGATATTTTTATTTTTTGGCTTTTAGGTAGGTATGAGAGTTTTCAAAATGTTCACAATTTAGAGTACCAGCTGTCAATTATTATTCCACCGAGGTGTCTATCTGCAGATTTTTCGCACTAGGCTACTGTAAACTTTAATACTTATTATATCTGAAATAAAACAGTGTTTAATTATCGATAATAAAAAAAAAAATAATAATAAATAATGAAATATAGTCTTTCGAGAGAACATTAAGTTATACTCGTAATTCGTTGTCGCTATTTGAGAAAACTAATAGACTTATAAAATCACGAGGTTTAAAAACTTTTTAAATCATATACTTTTTTTTTTCATTGACACGTTATACGTATATAGTTTAGGGTTTCGAACTTTTTCAATTTCAAAAACTGAAAACAACTAATGGACTTTTTCCCCTATTAATTTAATGTTTTACAAAGCTGGAAATTCTTAATTTCGTTTTGAAAGTAGACGTTTATAATAAAATTACAAAGTTACATAAGTAGACAAAGAGAATATAATATAAAGTAAATAATAACAAAGAAGATATATATATATATATAAAATAACAATAATAAAAATAAAAAATTTTCATTGGTTTAGTCTCCCGAAACGGCATTGTAATTTTCGAAATTTCCAGGGGGCTACGAGTAGTTTTAGTAGTAACTCCTCTTTAATTGCACCTATATTATGTAAAAGCCTCGGTTATATCGGGGGGACAGATTTTTTAAAATAAAAAAAAAAAAAAAAAAAAAAAAAAAAAAAAAAAAAAAAAAAAAAAGCTTTAAATGTGTGTTTTTATTAAATTTTGGACAAACTATTAAGAATTTTGAAAAACGACCTCTCAAAAGTATCATATAGAAGTAAAATTGCTACTCGAAACTTT